>VIAB01025436.1:14379-28171 GCA_009801035.1 Oophaga pumilio | reverse complement strand
GCCCTCTGATTGGGGTCTGGTAATGTTTTGTGATACTCTCACATCTTTCCTGTATATTTCCCTAGGCATTCATGTGTGGGGGTGAATTTCACGTCTGTTTTTCAGGCGGCTCTTTTCTATGTGACCCACACATGCATTATGCTTGGTTCACTTCATTTACTGTGCCTCCAAAGTAGTTTTTGACCACATATAGGGTATCGGCGTACTCAGGACGAATTTGCACAACAAATTTTGGGGTCAGTTTTCTCCTGCTGTACTTGTGAAAATGAAAAATTTAGGATTTTTTATTTTCATGGCTCAATGTTATAAACTTCTGTGAAGCAGCTGGGGGTTCAAGGTGCTCACAACACATCTAGATAAGTTCCCTGAGTGATCTAGTTTCCAAAATTGTATCACTTTTGGGGGGTTTCCACTGTTTAGGCACATCAGAGGCTCTCCAAATGCAACATGGCATCCACTAATTCCAGCAAATTTTGCAGTCAAATACAACTCCTTCCCTTCCAAGCCCTGCTGTGCACCAAAACAGTAGTTTTCTCCCACATACCTTTGTGCAAATGCTAAATTTGGGGCTAAAAAAATTTTTTTGTGGGGAAAATGCGATTTTTTAATTTATTTTCATGGCTCAACATTCTGGGAAGCACCTGAGGGTTCAAGACGCTTACCACACTATGGAACTCTCTGCCGTCTAATGTTGTAATGAGTGATTCCCTACTAAAATTTAAGAAGGGACTGGATGCCTTTCTTGAAAAGTATAATATTACAGGCTATATTCACTAGTTTCCTTGATATTGCGTTGATCCAGGGAGCTAGTCTGATTGCAGTATGTGGAGTCGGGAAGGAATTTTTTTCCCCAATGTGAAGCTTACTGTTTGCCAATTGGTTTTTTTTGCCTTCCTCTGGATCAACATGTTAGGGCAGGTTAGGATAGGATATGGGTTCAACTAGATGGACTTAAAGTCTTCCTTCAACCTTAATAACTATGTTACTATGTTACTATGTTACACATCAGGGGCTCTCCAAACACAACATGGCGTCCATTAATTATTTCAGCAAATTTTACATTCAAAAAGTCAAATGACGCTCATTCCATTCGGAGCCCTGCTGGGTGCCCAAACAGTGGTTTTCCCACACATATGGGGTATCAGCATGCTCAGGAGAAATTGGACAATAAATTTTGGGGTCTATATTTTCTTGTTAACCTTGTAAAAATCAAATAATTTGGGTTAAAAGTTAAATTTTTGTGACAAAAATTGAAATGTTCAATGTTAACTTCCATATTCCAAAAATTCCGGTTAAGCACCTGAATGGTTAATAAACTTAAATGTGGTTTTGAGTACCTTGAGGGGTGTAGTTTTTAGAATGGTGTCACTCTAGGATATTTTCTGTCATATAGACCCCTCAAAATCACTTCAAATATGATGTGGTCACTAAAAAAATGTTTTATAAAGTTTGTTGAAAAAATGAGAAATCGCTGGTCAACTTTTAACTTCCTAACAAAAACAAAAAGTTTCAAAAATTGTGCTGATGTAAAGTTGAGATGTGGGAAATGTTATGTATTAACTATTTTGTGTGATATGACTCTCAGAATCAGTGGGATCCGTTCAAGCATTCCAGTGTTATAACCACATAAAGTGACACTGGTCAGAATTGTAAAATTTGGCCCTGTCATGAAGGTGAAAACAGACTTGGCAGTGAAGGGGTTAAAGAAGTTGTGAAGAAATTTCTAGGTAATAACAAAGATCAAAAATGTAAGTCCATCGTGGAGAACATGCTAAAACATTTCAAAACCTTGGGTTGTCTGATGAATTCTCACCTGGAAAATCACACTACCAGTTACCATAGCATAGTTACCATACAGTGAACACCATAAACTAAACTAAAAAAAATGGCAGAATTGTATTTTTTTTTACCATTTCATCCCACTTTGATTTTTTTTCCAGTTTTCACAATATTATATGGTAAAATTAATGGTGTTTTGCAAAACTATAACTCAACACACAAAATACAAGACTTCACACAGCTGTCAATGGAAAATAAAAATGTTACAGCTCTTGGAAGAAGGGGAGTGAAAGACAAAAGTGCAAAAATGAAAATTGGCTGCAAAGACATGCGGTTAAAGAGCAATATTTCACTGTTTTAATATTTAGTGAAGTTCAACATCTTCAGACAGTTATGCTTGAAAAAGTTGGACCTCTGCGCTTTAGAAAATACAAGGTGTAGAGTAAAGCTGGTACATTTTTCCTTGTATATTTAACAGTCAAGTAAATTGCATAAGTATGAATGCTTAAAAATAGTACTTACATAGTAAAATCCATCTTCATCAATTTCACCGAACACAGTAATTATATCACCTGTGCAAAACGTTAATTCCGCCTACAAAAGGATCAAAAGAGTTAACCAATTTCTGACTTTCAAAATTTCATCATAAAGAATTTTATTTTCTGCCAAAGTCTAGGTCTATATTTCTAGACTTTAGTTTTAGTAAAAGTCCTAAAGCTCAAGTCAAAAGTAGTAGTTTTCCACCACATGATTTACAACATGATTTTGTGACAGATTTGACTACAAAAGCTTCATTGTTTTTTTTGCATTAGATTGGACATGGTGTGGTTTGAACATTTCGAGCTTTGTTTGAATTCCACATAGATCTTTTTCTGCTAAATGTGGATAGGCTTTTAAAAATTCCATCCACATAAATGAAATGCTAATTACTAAATTAATTATTGTTAATTGCTAATTATTACTTATCTATCTAAAAGCATGATAGCATTGGCCAGCTAATTTAATTTAGTATTAGATGCAAAACGCATGAGGAAATCCTATTGTCAATCAACCTATGTGGGCAGAAGAAAGTTAAGGGCCCGTCTCACATAGCGATATCGCTACCGAGATCGCTGCTGAGTCACTAGTTTTGTGACGCAGCAGCGAGCTCACCAGCGATATCGCTGTGTGTGACATTCAGCGACGATCAGCCCCCCTGCCGGGTATCGCTGATCGTCGCTGAAATGTCAGGACCTTTTTTTGATCGCTGGTTTCCCGCTGACAGGCACGCATCGCTGCGTGTGACAGGCGGGAGACCAGCGATCCGCTGGTAACCAAGGTACACAGCGGGTTTCCAGGCACGGGGCTGTGCCTAGAAACCCGCTGTGTACCTTGGATACCAGCTCCCTGCATCAGGGCGCTGGTATCCAAGGTACATTGCGGGTAACTAAGCGATGTTACCCGCAGTGTCGCTGTCCCAGATCGCTGCCTGAGCTGCCTGTTTGGCAGCTCAGCAGCGATCATGTAGCGATACACCAGCGATCCTGACAAGTGCATATCGTTGTCGGGATCGCTGGTGTATCGTTATGTGAGACCCAGCCTTTAGACTCGCAGATTATGAGATATCCTTCCGTCACACAAGATAAAACAAACCTGACAGATATGCCATCACTTGTATACTAAATTGTATTTGAATATATATTAAACACACAAATGTTCATACATATAAAGACATAAACTGTTAGGCCGGAGTCACACTAAACGTATGAAAAATCGGATCGAGTCTCCCTGCCGAAAGTCGCACAAGTGTAATGCGAGTGTTATGCGAGTACAATCCAATTTTTTCACACCTAGCATCTGATTTACATCCGAATGCAGTGCGATTGCTATCCGATTGCAATGCGATTTTAACATGAGCTTTTACATAGAGCAATTCTCTATGTCATTTACACATAGTTTTCAAAGGAAATATTTGTCAAAACACATTATATATATACATATATATAACAGAATAAAAGCCGGCAATTCATGTTCCGCGTACATTAAAATCAGAGTGACAGGTTAGAATAGATATATACACATAGAATACATAGATATATAGATGTCAGTGACACACACATATATATGTATATATTTTACATACATATAAGAAAAGCCGGCAATTCATCTGCCGTGAACTGTAAAATCACTGCAGAAGCCGACAGAATAGGAGATGGATTACATACAGTAAATACAAATAGAATAGGTAGATATATATATATATGTCAGTGACATATACAATTAGTACAGTGTGTGTGCAGCTTACTGTACATGAATTTAATAAAAGATTATTTTTCTGAAAAAAATGGCGTGGGCTCCCGCGTAATTTTAACCAGTAGAGGGTAAAGTACTGGCTGGGGGACGATGTCTATAGCCTGGGAAGGGGTAAAACCCATGGCGCTTCCTAGGCTATTAATATCAGTTCACAGCTGTATAATTAGCCTTTACTGGCTATTAAAATGGGGGACCCAAAAAAATGATGTGGGGTCCCCCTATAATTAATAACCAGCAAAGGCTATGCAGACATCTGCAGGCTGATATTAATAGCCTAGTAAGGAGCCATGGATATTGGCACTCCTGGCTAAAAACATCAGCTCTCAGCCGCCCCAGAAAAGGCGCATCTGTAAGATGCGACAATTCTGACACTTAGCCTCAATCTTCCCACTTGCCCTGTAGCAGTGGCAAGTGGGGTGATACTTGGGGCGGTTGATGTCTCCTTTGTATTGTCAGGTGACATTAAGTCAATAAGACTCCTCCATTACTAACCCCATAGTCGCATTGTATGAAAACACAGGCATGCAGAAAAAGTCCTTTAATTGAAAGAATGACACAGACTCCTTTAATAGATCTTAATTAAACCATACTTACGACCTCACCCATTCCCCTGATGCCCTCGTCATCTGCAAAAGTTAAAGAAAACAAACAACAATATTCCTCACCTTTCTGCAGAGATGCTGCTAATCCATTTGTCCCATGGCGGATCTAGCTCTGCTACATTTAAATGGCAGGCTGCATGGTTGCACGATGCGACTATGCAGCCTGTCATCCAGCAGACACTGAGCACCGTGTGCTCAGTGTCTCCCTATAAACTAGTATTCCCTGTCTGAGGGTACCGTGATCGTGAGAAAGTTCTCCTGCTCGCGGTGCCATCAGGCAGGTCCTGCAAGTTTACAGCCAATGAACTCACTTCACCTATGTGACATCAGCATGAGCGCCATGGGAAAATTTCAGTTGGCACTCACGCTGATGTCAGAAACATGAATGGAGTTCATAAAAAAAATGATATACCGTATTTTTTTGGACTATAAGATGCACATTTTCCTCTAACAATTTGGAGGAAAGTGGGGGGTGCATCTTATAATCCGGATTTACCTTATGTGGCTGTGGATGGGAGGGAACAGCAGAAGTGAAGGAGCGGGTTGCAGGAGGCAGAAGCCAGCTGCTGACGCTAACATGTGTGCCCGCTGTTAAAGAATATGAATATTATCTGCTCCCCAAGCCCATAGTCCCACCCACCTCTGTGCACTGAAGCCGATGACAAGATGTGGGAGGGACTATGGGAGTAGAGAGCACTGAATATTAATTTTCTTTAATAGTAGACACAAGTGATCACCCAGCAGCTGCAGGAAGGCAACGGTGTGGCAGCTATTAAAGAGAATGAATATTCACTGCTCCCCACGCCCATAATCCCAGGCGTGGGGAGCAGTGAATATTCCGGCATCTGACCTCGGCATGTGGGGGCACATGGCAGTGACGTCATGTGCTACTTACACAGTGAAATCAGCTGCTGGCATCAGAACAGGACTTTTTTACATGTACAGCGTGATTGGGGCCATGTATACATGGATGGGGATGGGGGGGCCATGTATACCAGGATAGGGATGAGGTGGCCATGTATACCAGTATTGAGATGGGGTGCCATGTATACCAGGATAGGAATGAGGCCATGTATACCAGAATGTGGATGGGGGGTCATGTATATCAGGATGGGGTGCCATCCAAGCTAGGGCGCCCCTAGCATTAGGGACAGGGAAGGAGCCACTGGTCCTGGTGACACCCGACAACAAAGTTGTGACATTAGCTCTAAGCTAAACCGTTTTTTGATCCATTATGGATGATCCAAAATGTTCCCACTAAAACCTTCTACTCGCACAAAAAAAAACAAGTGCCCACTCAGGTGCATCATGTGTTAGTGGAAATATCGGGGGCTTCCATTTTACTGGTAACACAAAGGCTCTGGAAAAGCGCTATGGCTTCTTTCCCCCAAAAAGAAATCCAGTGAATTCTGTGCTCCCAAATCCAAATGCTCCCCTTTCTTCTGAGCCCAATGTGCCTAAACTACACATAGCATCAACATGTTTGGCATTTATATAGCAATGAGAGCTCACACTACAGTGTACTGGCATTACAATGGAAGATTTTCAATTTTCATTGCAGCTTTTTTCTGGAAAACACCCATGTAGTCAGAATCATGACTACACCTGTAGACCTGTAGATAAATTCCCAGAAGGGTGACATTTCCAAAAGGGGTCACTTGAGGGTGGATTCTGCTCATCTGGCACTTAGGGGCTCTATATTTGGAGTCCACAAACTATTACCATAATTTGTTCTCCAAAAGTCAAATGGTTGTCCTTCCCTCTTGAGTCTCGCCGTGTGGCTAAGCAGTACTGGACATACATAAATGTATGTCACAAATATTAACTACTCCCCTAGATGAAATCGTTGAGAGGTGTAGTTTCCAAAATGTGGTCACTTGTGAGGGTTTCTGCTGTTTTGGCATGTCAGGGGCTCTTCAAATGTGACATGGTATCTGGATTGTATTCCAGCCAAATTGACACCGCTTCCGAGCCCTGACGTGCACCCAAACAGTAGTTTTGTACCACATATGGGGTATTGTCGTACTCAAGAGAAATTGAACAATACATTTTGAGGTCCAAGTTTTACTGTTACTCTTGTGAAAATGAAAAATTTGGGGCTAAAACAACATTTTTGTGGAAAAAATATGATTTTTATGATTTCACAGCTCAACATTATAAAATTCTCTGAAGCACCTGGGGGCTCAAGGTGCTCACCACACATCTAGATAAATTCCTAGAGGGGTCTAGTTTCCAAAATAAGGTCACTTTTGGGGGTTTTCCACTATTTAGGCACATCAGGGGCTCTGCAAACACGACATGGCATCAGCTATTGATTCCAGCCAATTTTGCGTTCCAAAAGTCAAATGGTGCTCCTTCCCTTCTGAGTCCTGTCATGCACCCAAACAGTGGTTTTCCAACACATATGGGGTATTGGCATACTCAAGAGAAATTGAACAACACATTTTGGGATCAAATCTCTCTTGTTACTCCTGTGAAAATAAAGAATTTGGGGCTGAAACAACATTTTTGTGGGAAAAAAATATTTTTTTTATTTTCACTGCTCAATGTTATAAAATTCTGTGAAGCACCTGGGGGTTCAAGGTGCTCACTACACCTCTAGGTAAATTCCTTGAGGGGTCTAGTTTCCAAGATAGGGTCATTTGTGCAGGTTTCCACTGTTTAGGCACATTAAGTACTCTCCAGACGCAACATGGCGTCCACCATCGATTTCAGCCAATTTGCATTCAAAAGTCAAATGGTGCACCTTCCTTTCCGAGCCTTGCCATGTGCCCAAACCGTAGTTTTCCCCCACATATGGGGTATCGATATACTCAGGAGAAATTGCACAACAAATTGTATGGTGTATATCTCCTTTTACCCTTGTGAATGTTCAAAATTTGGAGTTAAAGTAACATTTTTGTGGGGAAAAGTAAAATTTTCATTTTTTTTCCTTCCACATTGCTACAATTCCTGTGAAGCACCTGAATGCTTAATAAACTTCTTGAATGTGGTTTTTAGAACTTTGAGGGGTGCAGTTTTTAGAATGGTGCCAATTTTGGATATTCTCTGTCATATAGGCCCCTCAAAATCACTTCAAATGAGATGTGGTCCCTAAAAAAATGGTTTTGTAAATTTTGTTGTGTTGGAAAAATGAGAAATTGCTGATAAATGTTAACCCTTCCTACCAAAAAAATGATGTTTCAAAAATGATGCTAAATTAAAGTAAAGAGGTGGACTCAAATAGTTTCATCCACATACCGTTACTAGTTTCCACCTTCCTGTATGGCTTACTAATATTCCCAAAAGCCAGTTTACACGAATCAGACGCAACTGCACTAACATTGATGACTACCATAAGGAATCGGACCACTTGATACAGCAGTTTTTTGACAAAGGCTATCCAAAATCCCTACTAGAACAAGCAAAACTCGATATGGAAGCCCTATCAAGGAACATGCTGGTGCATAATGTCAAGCCCGTAACCCCAGGACTATTGGACATTCAGGACCAGATATGTCAATTGCCATTTATCATCCAGTTTCATGCAGATTATATGCAGTTTAAGAGGATTATTAGGAAACATTGGGCTGTCCTACAAAGGGATAAACTAGTGGGTGAGTACTTGCCAGTTTTTCTGAAATTTGTATACAAAAAAGCCAGATCTTTAGGCAACCTTATTGCCCCTACCACTAAGTTGGCCATTAGCAATAAGGCCAATACAACCACAATACCCGTAGGATCAAACATGGGATTCGCGCCTTGTGGAAGATGCTATTGCTGCATAAATACTTCTTTTAAATAAATTCGGCTATTGACGTTTACCGACTCCAGCGGTGCAAAGGAATTTTACATTAAAGAGAGTATTTCTTGTTTCTCGAAAGGGGTCATACATCTGTTCCAATGCCCCTGTAAAAAACTATACGTGGGGTGCACAAAGCGGCGCTTTATGGTGCGGATTAAGGAACATTTAACAAATATTCAGAAAGGGCTTACAGGGAATAGAAAAGCATAACAAATCTACTAAAGGGGTGTTTTTTACTGGCATCCAAATGGTTCACCATAATCCGAGAAGGGGTGACTTTATTAAACACATGTCCAGGTTTGAATCCCATTGGGTATTTACCCTGGACAGCTTGGCCCCAAAGGGCCTAAATCAGGAACTTAAACTATTTGCCTTTTAAATATACTAATCATTGATAATTAATACCTCAATGAGTGAATGTAAGTACATTTATTAATATGAACCCTTTGAGCATTATATTATTTATATCTATAGTGTTTATATTATTAGACATAAAAACATCTACAAGGATTTTTTTTAGATTGGTTCCACATGGGACTCTGATGCAACTATCAGGTCCAAAAGTCCCCTAGTCAAATAACAGCAAAGTTGAAATCAGATAGAACTAGGGCACATGTACACGTAGTCGGGTGTGGTGGGTCCCACGGGTTCTTCTTGAAGAACCCTGTGTCCATAATGTTTATGTGACACTATATGTTCCATATGTATAAAACAAGTATCCCATATACTGTCAGAGCTGACTTTCATCTTGTCACTTGGACACTATCCATGTACATGTGCCCTAGTTCTATCTGATTGCAACTTTGCTGTTATTTGACTAGGGGACTTTTGTACCCTATTTATTGTCAAGTTCTGTCTCTGTTAACTGTTTTGGATATTTATACTATACTATATGTGTACATGACCCTGATTTTCTATGTTATGGAGAGATGTGGGTGCACAATGGAATATAAGATTGATCTAATTTATTGCAGTATAGATTTGGATATGTAATGTTTATTACCGTATATTATACAGTTACGCAGGTATACCCACCTTTTCAGCTGTACTAGTGTTTGTTGCTCTGCTACTTTTTTAATAATTTTTTAAAATATTCTACTTAATAAAATTACAATCTTCTATTAATATACCTGGCAATTTTTGGAAAGCTTTCTTTGAGTGTCATAGTATTACTTGTTGCTTTACTGCCAAGATATACAGGATAATTATTGGTGTGTTTATTTTTATACATATTCATAACCTTCCCCCTCCCCCCCTTTTTTCCTCCAATTCCATCCTTCCCCCATTCTGTTGCTTCGTTCTTTTTGGGTCACAGATATATCACTCAAGTCTTAATTAAATTCCATGAATTATTAACAATAACCATTTATTTATCTATCCATTTATCTAAACATATTAATGAACCATCTATATTATACAACTAGTTGGTACATTTGGGCTATCCTCATCTAAATATAATAAACACAACATACCATTCTTGCATTATGCATATGATTAATTACCCTATGTTCACATATACAGTTATACATTAATGGGTGCATTTTTATTATCAACATACACCTGCATGACTAACAGGTGAATAAATCTGTGGAGATCTAAATGTACATGCAGTGCGAATATGTTATAGTAGGGATGCATATATGTACATACATGCGCTGGTTAAGTCTAGGTTAAATAGAGGGGTGGAGCACATGCCCGCATTTATTATATATAGAGGGGATGTTCTGGGGGGCCATAACCCTGACGAAGAAGAACGTAGTTCTTTGAAACGCGTTGGTTGGCCCCCTCTCGTTTTTTGATTCCAACGTCACTTCTTACTCAGTGTGACGTCACATGTGGGCAGGGCCTATCACCCATCTTTTTTTCCCTCGCGTGGTATCCAGGGATGCCACCGGCTGGGGCATCCCTGGCTCTGCATAGTGCTTCACCGCCTGGCTCCACATAACGCCTTAACCCCTGGTGACCGCACTAAGCAAGTGAACCTGCACTCAGTACACGCGCGACCACACTGCACGCCACCCTGCATTCACAGGTAAGCCAGCAGCCACACATGTTTCTCCTGCTCCCCCTGGAGCCCGCACTAGCTACAGTTGGGGTACTGGCATACTCCTGTTGTCTCTACAAAAGGATCCCCAGGGAGTCATTTCCTATATCAGGTATCATAAAGTCAGCATTGATTCTATGACTGCAGGATCCATCAATATTAGTTCAATATTAGTATACTATTATTGTACTTCTATTTACATCTAGGTAAAGCTCTATACATACTTTGGGTACTATCCCGGGTCATATTTACAATTCCTGGATATGTTTGGGTCCCTGGACTAGCAGTGCTGTGTAGTAACCTTATAAGCTAGGTGGTCTACAACAACTACTTTTCCCCCGAAGGATCCGTATTGCAGCATTCCGCATTGGATCATCTAACTAGAATTGTTTTCTGTTATTTTGTGTTTTTTCCCATGAACCTATCCTTAAGCGCAGCATCATTTTAGGACATTTTTTGAATTTTTTATTCGACAGATCTGGCACTTTCTCTGTCTTGATCCCAGCAGCTGAGGATTGTTCTCTTTGGGGCCTGAGCGCCAGTGTGGTTATTCTAATGTGGTAAATGTTATTTATTAATTATTCTGTGTGATATAATGCTCTGGTTTAAGTGCAAAAAAATTAAAAGTTTGAAAATTGCAAAATGTTCAACATTTTTGCTAAATTTTCCATATTTTCACAAGTAAATGCAAAAAATATCATCCTAAATTTACCACTAACATAAAGTACAATTTTGCACAAAAAGTTATTACTTCATAAAGTGACACTGGTCAGAATTGAAAAACTTGGCCTGGTCACATGGTGAAAAGAGGCTATGGAGCGAAAGGGTTAAAAGTAGAAATAATATGGACTGGGGCACGGGGGCCAAACCTTTAGCTCGGGAGCCACATGTGGCTCACATTCCCATGAATTGTGGATTGCGGCTGTCTGCCAGCTTGGTGCATTAGTTCCATGACTAGCAAACAGGTATGAAGAGCACACCTCAAAATGGTGAATGTTGTGAGTAGCCCTGCACAAAAGAGGAGATCTGGATGCACATATTCTGGCCTTAGGGGTTTAAAGATAATTTAAGTATGGTACACTGGAGAAAGTATGATACTACCTGTCAGAGGAGGTGCTTGAAGCTGGATGCAACAGTGTGTCGGGAGTGCTTGATGTGAGAATACTGAATGAGGGAACCCTTGGATTTTGGTGTACTGATTCAGAGTAATTTGTGTGGAAAAGCTTTGGTTATCAATGTACCCATAATAGAAGCTTTGGTTCCCACTACTGTCAGGGGAATGGGAGCTGGATGTGGCTCGCGACCCTGTCTCGGAGCTGAACGTGGCTCGCGATCCTCTTCCAGAGCTGAATGTGGCTCAAGGTCAAAAAGGTGATATACAGCAAACTGACCAATAAATGGTACCGCAAACTAAGCTAGGTTAGTTATAGCATGAAAAGTACATAATGCATGGAGCATGCTCATGGAAAAGTATAGTAGAAGATATCAGCAGGTAGCTAAGAAGCCCACAGTTAATAAATATTAAATAAGTAGTGCAATATATAACCTAGTAACAGCAGATAGGTAACAGCAGATTTCTGAGAAATTCAATAAGTTGCTGTAGAAACATGAGTTTTGCAACAGTGTGTGTTGAACCAAACAATAAGATATAAATATACCTTAACTTTTTCTGCAGTGCCACTATCATGACGCACTTTTCAGCAGACAGGCCTTCTTTTGGGGTAAGACATATACATATGAAAGACAAAGTGGTTACAAATCCATATGCAAAGATAAGAGTATCATGTTATATTTTTTGCC
This sequence comes from Oophaga pumilio, assembly GCA_009801035.1. Taxonomy (NCBI): domain Eukaryota; kingdom Metazoa; phylum Chordata; class Amphibia; order Anura; family Dendrobatidae; genus Oophaga; species Oophaga pumilio. Next base: position 15,870 of record VIAB01025436.1, on the reverse strand, counting down.
ATATACCTATAACATGATACTCTTATGTCTGCATATGTATTTATGACCACTGTGTCTTTCATATGTATATATACAAAATGCTTATGCACTCGCATCTTTTTGTTCTATTGTTGCAAACGTGCATATAATGCCTTGTTACTTACGTACAGTTTTGTAGGTCTTTGCACTTTTTCTTGCTTATTTAAATATTTTTTTCTGATCGATGTAAACAATAAACAAGGAATTTTTATAGTTAAAAAACTCTTTTTGCAATGTTTGTCTGTCGATGGGGTGACAAAGAGAGCCGCCTTGCCGATTCCACAATCATTATTGATCGAATCTGAGCCCTTGGGCTGTCTGTGCTGGCAGCTACTCATAAATGTCAATATGGTTGGCGTGGGTGACTAGAGGTTTGGCATCTTCCACCTGCTCTCTCTTCAATGTAATCAGTGCAGCAGAAGTCACTGAGAGGTGCTGGACTAGATAAGAATTACATTCATTAGTTGTTTAATTTCTAGATAGAGAACCCAGAATGACTGTTCAGTCAGGAGAATTAGACATTGGCTTTAATGAGTGATTAATATACATGCTTTACCTCAACATCGACATTAGGTGAGCTCTCCCTTGGATCATAGTCATACAAGGCAACCATTCTCCTGGTGGAAACAGAGTGTTGCCTTCCACTTCTCCTGTTTCGTTCTGTGCCAATTAAAAAAAAAAGTCGGTACATTTAATTTACACCACAAGTCTTGAAATATCTTGAATTTATGATCAAACTAACAAGCTGGACAAAAGATCACAGAGAAGCTGAAATGGCAGTGATGACAGTTCTTTGCTACACACTGATTCTTTCTAAAATACCCTATTTTAAGATGGCCCCTTCAGCATGAGTAAATACAATGGCATCGACTTATGTATCTGCACAGATAAACACCATTTATGTACCATTTTGTTCTCCAAGCTGCATCATATAAAAGAATGCATTAGCAGTGTTACTTCCACTTCTTAACTATCCAGTTTATAGCTATAGGCAATATGCCCTTGAATTTGCTTAACTTTATACACTTTTGTGTGAATCGAAGTACAAAATAAAATATGTTTTGTTTTGTTGTTTAGATTCTTTGCAAATTATTTATTACCAATTTATATTTGTGATCTCTTGGTTCAACAACACAAATCACAGTTCCCATTAAAGGGAATCTGTCACCCGGTTTTTGCTATGTAATCTGAGTGTATCAGTACATAGAGGCTGAGACTCTCATTCCAGTGTTCTGTCACTTACTGGTTTGCATGCTATCATTTTAACCCCTTAGTGACAGAGCCATTTTGCAGCTTAATGACCGGGCCAATTTTTACAATTCTGACCACTGTCACTTTATGAGGTTATAACTCTGGAACCCTTTAACGAATCCCACTGATTCTGAGACTTTTTTTTGTGACATATTGAACTTCACGTTAGTGGTAAAAACTTTTTATATGACTTGCGTTTATTTATGAAAAAAACGGAAATAT
>VIAB01025434.1:25616-40391 GCA_009801035.1 Oophaga pumilio | reverse complement strand
GGTTAGCTCTGTGGAGACACGGACGCTGTTGTTGGCTAGTACGGCCCCCTGGTCTTGACATGTCAGACTGGGGGAGGCGTAGCCACCAGTGACGTGTGCTACGGAGCTGTGAGTTGCCTGGGGAACGCATCACGCTCGCTGTGTCCTAGCCTCATCCCCGTCCTGACGTGCCGGATGGGGGAGTGGCGGGACGGTGGGCGGAAGCGTCCGTTGACTGCGTCACACGCCGGGAACTGTGGCGATACAATCAGTATGGTGGCATCACCTGGAGGTAATTATAACTTATGGGGAGTATGTGTATATATATGTTCATATTGAACACCAGACCATATCGAAAGTACCCCTGGGACGAAGCTAACGCGAAACGTGCGTCGGGTATTCCTGTACACCTCATAAGGTTGTATGCGTTTCTTACCGTAGATACATCTATACATTTAAGTGCCATGTTTTTCTGATAATGGGTGGTCAGTGTAGCGTCACACTTGTGGGGCTTTATATGGATAGTTAGAGAATACGTTTGTATCCATTGTAGTTAATGTAGCGTCACACTTATGAAGCTTTATACAGACTATCTGAGAATACGTTTTGTATCCATTATATGCATGTTAAGGTCTTGGATGCATAGGTTCACCCATTGTATTTGAACTCATTGGCATACATTTTTGTACGCATATTGCTGCTAAACATGAGTTCATTTTATACTTAATGGATATATTTTTGGTAATTGGCCTTACATGGCATGTATTCTGTGTAAATGTGTACACAGTATACTCTTATTGGTACACTGTACAAATTCCACTTTAAAGGGGCTATACACCCTGCAATTTATAAATATCTCCCCTTTTGACTAACGTTGACAAATTGATAATAGAGTTACATACTAATGAATGGTGTAATCTTTGACTCTCGTCATATATGAGTCTCTTTGTCAACTGGTAGCTGTTTGGTTTTCTGCACATTACAATTGTTGGATTTGTACTGTATTGTATCTCTGCGCATATATACTTTATGTGAGTGTTTTTGCTTGTATATCTCCTTTTTATATATTGGTGATTTTATTATATGTCAGTCTAATAAAGTTTTGTATTTTAAGGCTACATACTTCCATTTCCTTTTTTTGAATACTACTTTGGTAGGAAGTGCCATTTATATAGGTCGCCCATCATAGGATATCCTTTTAATAATATTCTTTTACATTATAAATTATATATATACAGTAAGAAATGTTTGCGCTCACAAAATGTGTCTAAAAGTGCAAAATAAGAGTCATAGTGCGCATTAGTATAAATCCTGTTTTCTTACAGAGTATATACATACTGAATACTACACATTTTGGAATGAACCCTTTTAAAATAATGCATTTATGATATTTTCACTGGATTTCCCTTTAAGGATGAATGAGCAAGCATATTTTATGTTTTGCAGTCTTTTTTATCAGTTCCAATGCTGCAGAAATATTCAGAATAAATTGGTTATTTTTTTCAATGCATTAACATGGAAATAATTAAACTCGGCTTTCAGGTAAATGTCATCCATGTTTTGTACAAGTTTTTTCTTCAAAATCATTGTAGCATTAGATAGATATTTTACCGCATAAACTTTTCAGATTTATATATTATACAGTGTATTCTTGCAACCAAATGCAAGCTATTACAAAATAATAATGCAGGCAGCACTGATAAAAAGTGAAGGCAAGGTACAATTTTTGCTATGCGCTATCTTGTAGTTTGTGCTGTGCAAGGCAATGGTTGTCACTAGACCATAGTCTGATTCATTCTTGCAGTTGGAACACTGAATTTCTATTACTGCTCTGACATGGTTTGCGTGTAAGAGTTTGACTATTGACCTGTAACAATTCTCCAATGGAGTGTTCTTAATTTCCTAGACTCATTGTAAACAGACCATATAATATCATTTTTGCGTTCTGAAGAAATATCTTTTTGTTTGCTAGCAAGTTACCACATAGTTTATTTTCATCCAATGTTATACCTTTTTCACCTGTGATATTTTTAAAGGGTTTATCCAGGGCTATTTTTTTTTCTATGGACCTAAAAACTTACTGGCACGTTGCTGCTACCTACCTGCTTGTTGAGCCCAGTGCCAATCTCTGCCTTTGTAGAGAGGTCACAGACTGCTACTGTTAACAATTCAGCGTCTTACGCTAATGTCAGTTCGATGGAGAAACAAGTTTTGCTCCATTATATTCTGTTGAAGGGGCATGACTATTGATATTATGGTAATTGACAGCTGTCTCCCTGCTACCTAACTGTGGGGAGCTAGCTGTCAATCAGCATGGTGTCAGCAGTCACGCCCTGTGGACAGAGCAGCCCAGAAGAAGAAGAACTGCTCTGTTGATGTTGAGCATCTTAATCTGGTTGAACAGACAGGTAATTAGCAACTACCTGCTTGTTCATTTTTTGGCCCATAGTAAAAAAATGTCCTGGATAAATACTTTAAAGGGAATCTTCACATGAAAGATTAACTTAACTTAACTTGCATGTGTGAGATTAATCTATGGAATTAGTCTGCAGGTTAATAGCGTTCTAAATCTGGCCGTCGCCTCGACTGAGAGCCCCACCGCCAGGAAGAAATTAACTTTATTGTTCACAGTAGCAATCGGGTTTCAGACACATGGTTGCTTGCCGGTGTGGTTTCTTTCACCGCTCTGTGAACAGAAAGTGGTGGCTGTAACCACGTCCCTGGCACTGACTGACAGCAGCTGACAGCAGCTCAGCATTGGGGCCGACTGTCAGTCAGTGCCTGGGGTGTAGTTACAACTGCTGATCTTTATACACATAGCGGTAACTGAATCAGCGCTGGCACCAACCCCTGTGACTGAAACCTGAACGCTACCGGGAGGAATGAAATTAATTTCCTGCTGGCAGTGATAGCCGGTGCTTGGCAGGTTCAGAACGCTATTAACCTGAAGATTAAACCCCCATCTGCTGCTGGTTAATAGCACATTTTTTCACCTGACAGGTTCCCTTTAATGTCTGTATAAAAAGGACAATTTTCTATAATTGTTCAGATCAGATTTTCATCTGTTTTATGTCTGCTTTTACAATTGATGTGTCATCCTTTTTTTTGTATGCACAACAAGCTCACATGGAGTTTTCTCAGGCAGGGCTGTGAGTCAGTGAAAAACAGAACGCATACATACGTCTTCTGCGAGCTGTAGGTTTTGTATAATTTACCTGTTCACTTAAATGGGTGAGTTTATATGTCTATAAGGCCGTTGTCACACTTGCATGTATGATGCAAGAAACTTGCGCAAGTCGCTCGCATCAACACCCGGCACTGCCACCAGCACTCGGGACCGAAGTGTGAAGCTGCATAGAAATACATGTAGCCGCACGCTCCAGTCTGAGTGCCGGCGGCAGTCCTGGGTGTTGATGTGAGAGACTCGTGCGAGTTTCTTGCATCACACAAGCAAGTGTGACATCGGCCTAAAAGAGATAAAAGTCTAAATTTTTTTATGTGGACTGGTAGTCATAAAAAAATAACATGCAAATATTCCATAGGCATAAGACAATGGAATGCAACTTTTATGGAACTTTTTAATGGTAAGCGTAAAGTACATCTATCATTAGAACTATAGGATCCATTATGAAACTGAAGTCATTTTTCAGACGTTACCAAAAAAAACAAATCAGAAACAACACTTTAAAAATAATGTAATACATCTACAATTTAAATGTAATGCAATTATGGGCTGCATTCACCATAGGACCCGCAAATATTACACGACAATTTGTCTTTATATAAACAAGAATTGATTCTGCAGCATGATGATTTGCTTCATTAGTATGTATTACAAATCTGCTAGAGAGGCAATTGGCCTTGGTGCCAAAAGAGAAAAAGTAATAATTTGGAGCAAATTAGAAGATATCAATCAAAAGATAAGCATGTGTCTTATTGTATCAATATGCTAAACTCATTACTTTGCTAGCTTTATTTTCTGGATGTGCACCATGTTCAGAGTTATTGCTTTATCTGAATAATTTTTACTTGACATACATTATACAATATTATGTCTTAAACTAAACTTTTCAGAGACATAAGGAATAGCTATCATTACAGAGCTGAGTCATCAGAGCCATTATAATAATGAGGTAAATGTGTTTTTCCTTCTACAACACTGTGTAAGAGAAGATATCTCAGATTTCTCCTTCAGCACTTACTAAATTCGACAGTTTATGTACACACATACTTTAGGATCACGTTCCTCTAATTTCTTAGCTGCAGACCTCCAATAGATGCATGCATTTGCAAATTAACTTTGGAACCTAAATACTAGAGAATAGTGTTGGAAATATTTTGACAAGTTTGGATTATTTAAGCAGTCAATTATCATTCACTTACAATATTCCATAAGAATACAAAAACATGTTGGGTTTGAGATTTTTTGTTAGTAGTTCCAGGTAGTTCGAAAACTCAGAATACAGTCTCTTTAAAAGTTATGGATAAGAATCATAACTCTCCAACCAAATTCAGTGTATTGCTCTCTGCAGCATTTACAATCCACCAATATCAGTGCCCCTTATTTGTATGGTATTCCTTCTGTGAGAACCGTATCGAGGCCAGCGGGGGGCCAAACTTTCAGAAAGTGCAAAACTTTCTCCCTCTGCTCATCACTTCTGTTGTACAAAGTGGCTAAAATAGAAATCAAACCTCTGCTTGAAAGAAGAAAAAAGGTAACCCTTCTTTGCAGTTTTGGGATGGAATAAAAAAAAATCCTTTATCATCAGGCAGATTAATTGTGTCACACCCCATGAAGAAACTGGAAAATCTATTATGGAGAATATAGACTTGCTCTAGTTAAGCACTAGAGATGATCAAATCTATTCAAATTTGCCGACTTTGCCAAACTTTCTCAAAAAGCTTGATTTGCATTGAATTGCAATATTGCAAAGCATCTAATTGTCCTGAAAATGGTTGTTTAACACACAGAAGTGTCCTCGGACTGTATTGAACTTTTTTGAGCTCTTTAAAGTGAACATGTCATGTGGAAAAATGCTATTAACCTGTAGATATGGGGTTAATCTGCAGGTTAAAGGGGTTGTCTACTACTAGGACAACCCCTTCTTAAACTAAATGTTTGGCCCCGATAAAGTAATAAACCTCATACTCACCTCCCGTTTAAGAGGTGTCAGCACTCTCTCTCCTAAAGGCGGTGTTGCAGTGTTGTGACACGTGATGCCGGAGCCCAATCAGCGCAGTCCTTAGTACGAACTGAACATGAAAATGAAGCCAGTTGCTGCAGCTCATCCCGGACTTCCTTTTCATTTTCAGTTTGTCCAAAGGTGGAGAAAGTCATGGCAGCGGGAAAGCGAGTACCAACACTGCTGGAACGGTGACGTCATGGGATGTGAGTATAGGCTTTATTATTTTATTGGGGCTGAACATTTAGCTTAAGAAGGGGATGTCCTAGTAGTGAACAACCCCTTTCATAGAGTTCTGAAACTGCCTGGTGCCAGCACTTAGACCCCCGCTGCAAGGAGGGTTTGAATTTTATTTTCCGCAGCAGCATTCAGTTATAGGGGTGGCGCCGACACAGGTTCAGTCACTGCTCAATGTATATTGAGTGGCAGCTGCAACCATGACTATCACTAATTTGTTGCAATAGTCAGTAGAATTTTATGATGCATCCAGTAGTTAAATTCTAACACTAAAACAGTTTTATAAGCTTAAAAATTTTTGTTTGATTTTCTCTTTTTATAGGTAGGATGGATGGAGTCTTCATGATATTTTGGCCAACAACCTTTCTCTCTCAGTAAGTGCACTGAAGATGGGTTCTTCCATTTTCTAATAATTGTGCCAATGGTCGTTGCCTTCTCACCAAGCTAGCACCAAGCAGATTTCTTTTATATAGGTATCAAGTTCAAACAGGTGAAATTATTACAGGTAATGAGGGCAGAGTAGGAGGGCTCCTTAAAGAAAAACTAACAGATCTGATGGAGCCAAAATTCTTGCTGGTTGGTAGGTGATCAAATACTTATTTCATGCAATAAAATGCTATTTAATTATTTAACCCTTTAACAACCGCCGATACACCTATTAATGGTAGCAGTTAAGGGTACTTATTCCTCAGCGCCGCTTTTTAACGGTGCTGAGAAATAAGGTAATAGTGCCTGCCGGCGTCAGAAATTTTCCAAGGTCTCGGCTACCAGGGTAACCGAGACCCCAGAGAACATGATTTGGTCGGTTTTCACCGACTACAGTGTTGCAATAGCTGTTATTCACAGAATAATGGCGACCGCAAAAAAAGTCAGTTTTCCTATTTATTTCTCTCTCCTTTGATGTGATCTAGCACATCAGAGGAAAGAGAAATGGGGTCCCCCGAGCCCTCCCGGTACCTGCTATGTCCCCCAGTCCCTGAGTCTGTGTCCACCTGGCCCCCGGCATCTGCTTCTGGGAAAAAAATGGCGGGCGTATGTGCAGTGCGCCTGCTGAGATCTGCCGACCGACACCTAGCAACAATAGGAGATTTTTCTTATTCGTTCATTTTGATCACTGTGAAAGATCATATGACAGTGATCAAAATAAAAAAGTGCATCAAATCCCCCTTTATCACCCCATTAGGTAAAAATAATAAAAAAAAAATATTTTTTTTCCATTTTTCCATTAGGGTTAGGGCTAGGGTTAGGGTTATGGTTTGGGCTATAACTGGAGTTATAGTTAGGGTTAGGGTTGGGGCTAGGGTTTGGGTTATGATTGGGGTTTATAGTTAGGGTTACAGTTAGTGTTAGACTTGGGGCTAGGTTTAGGGTTGGGGTTAGAGCTAGGGTTAGGGTTGGGCTAGGGATAGGGTTGAGGCTAGGGTTAGAGCTAAGATTAAGGTTGCAGCTAGGGTTGAAGTTACGGTTGTGTTGGGTTTAGGGTTTTGTTGGGGTTAGGGTTATGGTGTTGGGGTTAGAGTGGTGTTGTGGTTAGAGTTATGGTTAGGGTTGGGATTAGGTTTAGGGGTGTGTTGGGGTTAGGATTGGGGTTAGGGCTGTGTTAGGTTTGGAGTTAGAATTGGAGTTTCCACTGTTTAGGTACATCAAGGGGTCTCCAAATGCGACAAGGCACCCGCCATTGATTCCAGTCAATTTTGCGTTCAAAAACTGACATGGTGCTCCCTCCCTTTTGAGCTCTGCCATGTGTCCAAACTGTGGCTTTCCCCCACAGTTGGGGTATCAGCATATTCAGGAGAAGTCCATTTTCTCCTGATACCCTTGTGAAAATAAAAAAAGTTTAGTTCCAAAGTAATTTTTTTGTGAAAAAAAGTAAAATGTTCATTTTTTCCTTCCACATTGCTTTAGTTATCGTGAAGCACCTGAAGGGTTAATAAACTTCTTGAATGTGGTTTTGTGCACCTTGAGGGGTGCAGTTTTCAGTTTTTAGAATGGTGTAATTTTTTGGTATTTTCTGTTATATTGACCCCCAAAATTACTTCAAATGTGAGGTGTTCACTAAAAAAATGTTTTTTTAAATTTTGTTGGAAAAATTAGAAATTGCTGGTCAACTTTTAACCCTTATAACTTCCTAACAAAAAAAATTTTGGTTCCAAAATTGTGTTAATTTAAAGTAGACATGTGGGAAAAGTTATCTATTGACAATTTATGTGATATGACTCTTTGATTTAAGGGCATAAAAATTATAAGTTTGAAAATTGCAAATTTTAATTTTTTTTTGCCAAATTTCCATTTTTTCATACATAAATGCATGTCATATCGAATAAATCTTAACACTTACATGAAGTACAATATGTTCTGAAAAATCATTCTCAGAATCAGTGTGATCTGTTGAAGCGTTCAAGAGTTATATAACCTCATAAAGTGACAGTGGTCAGAATTGTAAAAATTGGCTTGGTCATTAAGTACCAAACTGGCTCTGTCACCAAGGGGTTAAAAATTATACAATGTGATTTTCTAGATTTATTTTTTAGATTCTGTATCTCACTGTTGAAGTGTACCTACGATAAAAATTACAGAGTTCTCCATTCTTTGCAGGTGGGAAAACTTGCAAAATTTACAGTGTATCAAATACTTATTCTCCCCATTTTATATATATTGCAAGAGAGTCACTGGTATTGTGCTGTAAGGGAGATATGTTTCACTGAGATTATTAGTTTCTGTTATATGAACCTTGACGTTTGTTCCAGCATATTATGTGGTGAGAGGGGTTAATATGTCATGACAGGGCCAGGTTTATTGTGAACAGTAAAGAATCGGATAGGACAGCTGTTCACCATATCCCAACCCCAGGGTGCCGTCCAAGAGGTAAAAGTTAAGCCTCGGAAATTAATGATTGTTCTGTGGGCTCTGAAGGCAAGCTGACCTAAGAGCTGAGCTGTTGCCTAAGAAGAGCTGAACCCTGAGTTATAGGCGGGGGACAACAAAGTTATGTGGACTGTAATGTATGCTGTTTATTTAGATCAACAAGACTGAATATGTCTATTTTGTTTTGGTCTGGTTTATGAGGCAGGTTTTAAAAAACAAGCTGAAGATTTAAACAAAAAGCATTTCTGTGGCTACCTTGTTAAGAAGCTTACTGTGCCATTCTACCACAGTTGGTACTAGAATTGAGGCAAAATTCCCAGAAAACAAGTGTGAGGACTGTGGACAAACTACATGTCCTGGGTGAAGGTGGCTGGAAGGATAGAACAGAGGCAAGACAAAATGGAAGGCAATGATCAGACACCCAATTCAAGGCCACCAGCAGCAAGCTCAGCAAAAACAACAGCGAGCACTAGAGATGAGCGACTTTGGCTCCGGGAGGGTCGAGTCGGGTTTCGGACCACCAGACTTTCCAAAAAGTCGAGTCGAACGAAGTCGAATGACTAACGGAAAAGGTCGAATCGGAGTCAAAAATCCGACCCCAATGCAAGTCAATGGGGAAAAAAAGTTGGCAGGGAGTGGAGGACAGTAAACACACCTACAGTGTCCATTTCAATGCCAACAACATCAATTCTTATTACTTAAGCTTGTCAATCTTAATTTACTTTATAATAATAGCAACGCATTGAAAACTGGAGGTTATTTGGCTAAAGTTGTGGGGGGGCAGTTCTGGCTCCAGGTTTTCGTGGGCCCCGGGCGAAAGAGTCTCAGTGGACCCCTTTAACACATACCACAATTCATGATGCTCTGATACAGCAGAGAAATATAGGAATAGTACAATGCCAAATACTTCACTTCTTACATTACATGAGTGATATCTATTGTAAATTCTACAATAGCTCAAAAAACGGACAGTATAGTCCTCCATACAGTATTATGGGCACCACATAGTGCGCCATACAGAATAATGAGCCCCATATATTGCTCCATACATAATTGGTCCCATATAATGTTCAATACAGTATATGATTAGCTCCACATAATGCTCCAGTATATGCTGGGCCCCATGGATGATGCTCCAGTGTATTTTGGGCCTATATAATTTTCCATATATAATGGGCTCCATATGATGCTCCAGTATATAATGGGCCCCATGGATGAAGCTCCAGTGTATGATGGGCCTATATAATGCTCCATATATAATGGGCCCCATATAATTCTCCAGTGTATAATGGGCCCCGTATATGATGCTCCAGTGTTTGATGGGCCCCATATATAATTCTCCAGTGTATAATGCTCCCCATATATTGCTCCAAACATTAAAAAAATGAAATACCTCTCCTCACTGGGCACTGCTGTACTCTGGACTCCTCAGCATCGCCATCTTCTCTGTACTGTGACTGTTCAGGCAAAGGGCATACAGACGTGATGTCACCACGCTCTCTGACCTGAATGTGACTGTCAGGAAACGCGGAAGACGTCACAGCGGTAGAGCAGGGAGAGGTAAGTATTGCAAGTGCTGGGGCCCTGAGCAAGCAAGAATTGCTGTTCCTGCAGAGATTGTGTAAGTATCAGTATGTGCACAAAGATAGGCAGAGGGAGAGGCAGCGTGTGTAGGTCCCCTTCACCCTTCATATATACCTCACTCATACCTACATCCCATCACGCCCCGGAAGAAGCCACAAGGTGAAACGGTGCCTGTCGAGCAAAGTGGACCTATACACACTGCCTCTCCCTCTGCCTATCTTCGTGCGCATATCCCTCATGTAAGTTGTGACTACATTTATTATGATTCCCTACTCTGACAGACTTATCAGTATATGTCTACTTACATTGGAATTCTGGCACTTTTTCTAGGCTCTTTACTAAGCATTTTTTCATGTGATTATCCCATGGCTTTGTAATCTACCTGAATTTTGCCTAAGTCCTGATACTTACCCAATCTCTGCAGGAACAGCAATTTTTCATGCACACTGGTGCTTTTCTTATGATGCAATCATATATTGTTTGTTTGCTGGTATAATTTTCTGCTACATTTGTGCAATCTACATTTGTGACAATGGCTATATTGGACTTTTCACATGCATGCACAATTTGATGTTCTACGGCAGCTAGTGTATTTCCTCTATCCTATTTTTTGGAAACTCCCCTTTTAACTCTGTGTTTAAATTCTTTTTACTTATACATTAATAAAAATTAATATTTTAGTTCTAACAGTTTCTCTAATCACTTATCTATGTGGCACCCACCACCATAGATTATGTTTAAACCTTTCACAAAAAGTCTAGAGGATTATGATCAGCACTTTGACTTGGCGATCCCAAAATTTTAATATAAGCCTTCTATAGACTGGTGTGATTTGTGTCATTGCCTTGCTGCCTGGCTCATATTCTGCTGAGATTCAACTCGCTGACATTTTCATTGTCCCGTCATTGATGGCAATCTATATGTCTCAGATATTGCAGAATTGGACCAAACCATTATACTACTATAACATTGTTTCATAGATGGTATGAGGTTTTCATGATTTAATGCAGTGTTTTTCTTTATCAAAACACTACACTTATCATCAAAGATCAAAAAACTGTTCTTTGCTCTCATCCATTCATAAATCATTGTTCTAATAGACTTTTGGCTTATTCACATGATCTTTAGCAAAGTACAGAGGCGCAGCGATGTCATTGTTGTTCAGTATCCTCCTGATGGTGGACTCATGAACTGTGAGAGAGGCCTTCAGTTTCTTAAAAGAAAACTATAGTTACTTCTGCGACATTGATGAGCAGATCTGACAAAACTTGATTTAGACAAATCTAAATCAAAATCAATCAAATGGAAATCTGATTTACAGTGTACAGATTGTTTATTTCAGGGGACAAACTGCATTTCCTGTTTATTTTAAAGGATACCGTGACAAGTGTTTTTTAAGGGACAATTTATATAATGACTCATTACAGGAGGCATGGTGTTTTGTGTTGAGGCATGTTAAATTTTATTATTTATTTGAAGTCCACATTTTTAGAAGGCACAGGGCATTGTATAAATACTTGTTTTATATAAAAAATGTCTGGGAGTTTATGTCATGCATAAATTTGTCTTTATCAACCTGCATGCTGATATGTCTTATTAATAATGAAAAGGGGTGATTAGACTATATTTTAGATTTACATTTAAATTACAGTAAATTTTGATTGCTCCCAATGGCATGCAGAGCAATATTTAGAATGGAGAGAAAAGTATGGGGTGGGAGGTAGGATTTACGTGATTTGACTGTTTAGCAGAGATTTTGAGGGGCTACATTATACTAGAAATATGACCTTTACTTCTTACAAGAGCAATTCAATTTTTCCGAGGGTAAATCTAATTCCACATGGAGTCACTCTGGTTTTGTCTACAAATTGCAGAATGATGTTTAAGGAAGTTTACATTTTGTAAATATGAAAATACATCGCAATCATCAGTAACTGACAAGCATGCAAACAAATATCATATTCACCACACAGGGCATAGACCTATGAGCTTTCTAATGACAGGGCTGCATTTCAGAACCAGATCAGTCTTGATATATGTTGACAAAATAATCCCATTTTAACACACATGTAATTAACCCCTTAGTGACTGAGTAAATTTTGACTTTAATGCCCAAGCCAAATTTTACAATTCTGACCAGTGTCACTTTATGTGGTTATAACTCTGGAAAGCTTCAATGTATCCCACTTATTCTGAGTTTTTTCATGACATATTGTACTTCATGATAATTGTAAAATATCTTGACTTATACAGTACAGACCAAAAGTTTGGACACAACTTCTCATTCAATGATTTTTCTGTATTTTCATGACTGAAAATTGTATAATCACACTGAAGGCATCAAAACTATGAATTAACACATGTGAAATTATACATTACACTTTACAAAAAAGTGTGAAACAACTGAAAATATGTCTTATATTCTAGGTTCTTCAAAGTAGCCACCTTTTGCTTTGATTACTGCTTTGCACGCAGAAAAGGTGAACGGATGGACTCTACATGCCTGGTTCCCACCGTGAAGCATGGAGGAGGTGGTGTGATGGTGTGGGGGTGCTTTTCTGGCAACACTGTTGGGGATTTATTCAAAATTGAAGGCATAGTGAACCAGCATGGCTACCACAGCATCTTGCAGCAGCATGCTATTCCATCTGGTTTTCGTTTAGTTGGACCATCATTTATTTTTCAACAGGACAATGACCCCAAACACACCTCCGGGTTGTGTAAGGGCTTTTTGACTAAGAAAGAGAGTGATGGGGTGCTATGCCAGATGACCTGGCCTCCACAGTCACCAGACCTGAACCCAATCAAGATGGTTTGGGGTGAGCTGGACCGCTCACCGCTTCAATTTTGAATAAATCCCCAGCGGTGTCACCAGCAAAGCACCCCCACATCATCACACCACCTCCTCCATGCTTCACGGTGGGAACTAGGCATGTAGAGTCCAGCCGTTCACCTTTTCTGCATGCAAAACAGTAATCAAAGCAAAAGGTGGCTACTTTGAAGAACCTAGAATTTAAGACATATTTTCAGTTGTTTCACACTTTTTTGTAAAGTGTAATGTATAATTCCACATGTGTTAATTCATAGTTTTGATGCCTTCATTGTGATTCTACAATTTTCATAGTCATGAAAATACAGAAGAATCTTTGAATGAGAAGGTGTGTCCAAACTTTTAGTCTGTACTGTATATAGTGAGAATTTTCAGCAAACAGGTACGAAACAGATTTTAATAACATTAGGTGGTCATCTTGAATATGTCGTCAATAGTGTTGAACGCATATGCTCGGTACTCCAGTTTGCATCAGGTGCTTGGGTAGACACCAATTATCGCGGGTGCTCGAGTGACATGCTCGAATCCCTGCCATGCATGTTTCATGGCTGTTAGACACCCCAAAAAAATGCAAAGATCTGCGATACTCTGTGCATACCCGAGCACCAGATGCAAACTCTAGTAGCAAGCACTTGTGCTGAACACTAGCTGTTATATCGTCATCATTTTTTTTTCACTTTTGAAAAAACTCTAATTCTAACTCCAACCCTAACCCTAACACAACCCTAACTCCAACCCCAACCCTAATGCAACCCTAAACCTAACACCAACCCTAACACCAACCCTAACCTTAACCGTAACTGAAAATAATGGAAAAAATAGAATTTTTTTATATTATAATTTTTTTCCAGCAAAGTGGGTGACAAAGGGAAATTTGATTAACTATTTTTTACTTTGATCACTGTGATAGAGTCTATCACAGTGATCAAGGGAACCAATAGGAAATATTCCCAAATTGTTGCTGAGTATAGGCTGGCAGATCTCAGCATGCGCACTGCGCATATACCTGTTATTTTTTCCAGGAAGGTGACACAGAGGGCCTCGGGATGGATCAGGAGGGTCCGGAGATGGCAGAGGTATTGGGGCTCTAAGGACCCCATTTCTTTCTTCTCTGATATTGCTAGATCATATCAGAGAAAAGAGGAATGAATTTTAAATAGGACTTTTTTGTGATCTACGTTATTCTGTTGAATAATGGCAATCACCTGACAGGGGACTGAAAAAAAGACCCTGATCATGTTCTCCAGTGTCTCAGCTACCCCTGGTAGCCAAGAGATTTTCTGATGCTGGGGGTTGCTATACCCTTATTTTGCAATGACATTTAAAAGTGCGCTGAGGAATAAGTACCCGGAGCCAGGGAACAGTGCTTACTGTATCGCTGCTTCCATGGCGCCTGCCGTGTGCTACTGATGTGGCAAACAGTCAGCACATGGTTGCTACAAGTGTGCTGCAAGTATTACACACATGGACACTAACATCTCAGGTACTATTTTGACGTTAGTTTGAGCGCCGTGAGAAAATTTCTAACGGCACTCATGCTAACGTCAGAAAGTTGAAGTGAGTTCATTTGGTGTAAACACACAGGACCTTTCTGAAGGCACCAGGAGCGTGAGAACTTTCTCATGGTTGTGGTTACGTCAGACAGGTCCTACACGCTCACCGCGAGATACTGAGCAGCGGTACAAGATGCTGCTCAGTGTCACTACTGGATGCAACCATGCAGCCTGCCATCTAGATGTACCTGTCGTGGGACAAATAGGTTAGCAGCATCTCTGCGGAAAGGTGAGGAGTATTGTTTGTTTTTTTAACCATTTTGCAGATGACGAGGGTTTTGATGGTATGGGTGAGGTTGTAAGTATGGTTTATTTAAGATTATTAAAGGAGTATGTGTCATTTATTCAATTAAAGCATCTTTTCTGGGTGTCTGTGTTTTCATACAATGTAACTATGGGGTTAGTAATGGGAGCGTCTCATTGACGCTTCTCCATTACTAACTTCGGGCTTGATGTCACCTGACAATACAAAGGTCACATCAACCCAACAACTATCACCACACTTGCCACCGCTACAGGGCAAGTTGGAAGAGTGAGGCTAAGT
>VIAB01025431.1:25437-35518 GCA_009801035.1 Oophaga pumilio | reverse complement strand
TGCTGACTCTGTTTAATCACTTCATTCTTATCCAGGTACTTGTTGATTCCTTCTGCTCAGGCAATGTTCCCCGGCTTTGAGGACTGGTTTTTCCAACAGGACAATGCACCATGCCACACAGCTAGGTCAATCAATGTGTGGATGAAGGACCAACACATCAAATCCCTGTCATAGCTAGCCCAATCTCCAGACCTGAACCCCATTGAAAACCTCTGGAATGTAATCAAGAGGAAGATGGATAGTCACAAGCCATCAAAGAACTGCTTGAATTTTTGTACCAGGAGTGGCATAAGGTCACCCAAAAGCAGTGTGAAAGACTGGTGGAAAGTATGCCAAGAGGCATGAAAGCTGTTATTAAAAATCATGGTTATTCCACAAAATATTGATTTCTGAACTCTTCCTGAGTTAAAACATTAGAATTATTGTTTCTACATGATTATGAACGTGTATTCTTAGCATTATTTGAGGTCTGCAAGTACTGCATTTTTTTGCCATTTTGACCATTTCTCATTTTCTGAAAATAAATACAAAATGTATTTGCTTTGAAATCCGGAGACATATTGTCAGTAGTTTATAGAATAAAAGAAGCAATTTACATTTTTACTCAAAAATATACCTATAAAGAGAAAAATCAGACAAACTAAACATTTTGCAATGGTCTCTTAATTTTTGCCAGAGCTGTATGTGAGTTTAGATAGAGCCCATTGGGCATACTGACAGCTATGAGTGATGACAATCTCTGTATAACGTTAAGAAACGTAATGGTGCCATATAAAAATCAATAAATAACAACTATAAAGAACAATGGCAGCTGGCAATGAAAAGTTTCTCTTAGGACTTTCTAGATTTCAGTGGAAAGCGCAACCTCATAAAATTGCTATAAATTATAGTGAAAAATGTCTTAAATAATGTAAAATGAATGTAGTGTTACAACAGTGTAAGTTTGTACAAGATCAAATTGCTAAAAGTCAATGTAACTAGCAGAGGTCCTGTCCCACAGGAATCATAATGTATTTTACTTACCTCAGGCAGATTATAGATACATTTCATGGGGAACCTTAAAGCATGTCAATGTGTAAGAAGATGGTGGTCTTACAGAAATGTAATTTATTCTGCCCCCCAAGTGCCAAGTACTTTTACAGAATGAAGTATTTATTTTGCACAGATAGTGTTCACAGACCATTTTGAAGAATACAGTATGATATCTTACATCATAGAAAGATGAAGTTGTAGGCTTATTGAAAAACACAAATTCAGTAATATACATATACTTCACCAATGAATCCCGGTTCATCATCTGTTTGCCCCATGATAGTCTCTAGCATTATTAATGGGCTGTGATGTACATGAAAAACACAGCTGGAAAGGGAGCTACGTGCACTTCACCTCTGGGAAGTTTAATGCATACATAATAAGGTGAACATGTGCAGGATTGGGATATAGTGTACAAGGTCGCATGCTATGATGGGTAAAATAGATCAAGCCATCTTTGTAGGGTCAAGTTCTATAAGAGGAAGTCACTTGAAAGCTTGTTAGCTAGAAGTGCAATTTTATCTGTAGATGAAGCAAATGGTTTTGTGTTGGATGATAAATTACTGTATCTTTGAATTGCTGTATGTGATTCATGCTAGGAATTCTGTACTTCTGCTCAAAAAAACAAGATGAATAGCCGGAAAAGTAATGTTAGAAGGGAGCAAATCTAAATCATTTGTTAAAAACAAGAACTTTTTATGTCTCTGTTCCGTCCTCTATGTGAGTCCCTTGTAAAGCTTTGGCTAAAGTGAAAGAGTGAAGTATTTAAAAAGGTTGTCTCACCATCGGTGGCGTAACCAGAGTCCAATGGGCCCGGATGCAAAATTTGGACTTGGATCCCCACCTACATGTTGGTCTGATGCATTAGCCCTTGTAGGATTCTAAATCCTTTAAAGACATACATGTTGTCCCCTCCCATATTGTAATTATGTCCCTCATCCTGTACTAGTGTTACCCATCCTGGGCCCCTTCCTAGTATTATGTCCCTCATCCTAGACCCCTTGCTGTGTTAATGTCCCCCATCCTGTGCCCCTTGCTGAAATAATGTCTCCCATCCTGTAATCCTTATTGTAATAATGTCCCCCATTCTGGGCCCCTTTCTGGTATTTTGTCTCCCATCCTGGGCCCCTTCCAGTAATTATGTCCAACATACTGTGTTCCTTCCAGTGATAATGTTCCCCATTCTGGTCCTCTCCCAGTAATAATATCCAACATCCTGGGCCTCTCCCAGTTATAATATACAACATCATGGTTCCCTTTCTGATATAATTTCCCCCATCCTGGCCCCCTTCCTGCTAGAATGTCCTCCATCCAGAGTCCCTTCCTGTTATAATGTCCCCCATCCTGGGCGCCTTCCTGGTATAATGTCCCCCATCTTGGGCCTCTTTCAGTAATAATGGTCCCCATCCTGGCCCCTTCCAGTAATATGTGATCCCCATCAAGGCCCCTTCCAGTAATATATATCCCCCATCCTGGGCCCCTTCCAGTAATATATGTCCCCCATCCTGGGCACCTTACAGTAATAATGTCCCCAGTCGTGGTGTAGTATCCACATCCTGACCCATCCCCAGTAATATATGTCCCACATCCTGGGACCTGTACTGGTATGATGTCCAGCTCCTGGAACCATCCTGTAATAACATTTCCCGTTCTGCCACTGTTCTCTAACACATGGAAAAAAAACTATTTTGCTATTTGCCGCCTGTGACTTGCACTCTGATGTCATCTGTTGGCCTCTGATTTGTGGGGGGCGTGCATTGGATTGCAGAGACAAGGCGGGCACCTGCGCCACACTACACTTCAGCTGAATGTTCGTCTGAGACTGTGACCGTTACACCCCTACTCACCATTGCAGTTCATGAGCTCACGGCTCTCATCCCATCTTCCTGCATATGGTGCGCTACTGTCTGGCCCTAACAGACAACTCTCTGATGCTGCAAGCAGAGGTTGTTTTGTCCCAGCAGCACCAAAGGAGTGCAGTTACACTGACGCTGCCGGACCTTGTGATCTAGACATCATTAGAACAGCGGTTACAAGCTCAATAGCAATGTAAATAGCAATATCAGTAAAAATCCCTTTGTCTGGGGAGCAGAGAAGATTTTTAATATCAAGTAAATTGCAAAGATCTTTGTTTTACAAGCAATTTGCAATTTTAATTATTGGAAAACATGAGAATAGCCCTTTAAGAAGCAATGACAAACAATGTCCAGCTAAATCACACAGTGCTCAACTAATACCAACATACTGTACAGTGGCCAAATATAATTTTCTTACTTAAAAGAATCTATTCACAATGTTGAACAATATATAAATGATGCTGCTATACAATTAATATCATGAAACTAGACCAAAGAAATCCCAGTCAGAATATAGAATCATTAAACATGACTTGTCACATTCACTATGTCAAAAGTGTCCAATTTTTTCTGTTACTTTACCCCCACTGATCCCAAGCATTTCATTTTTTTCTTTTTTTTTTTAAATCCGCCCTACGGTTCAAGATATAAGGACTTTTTAATTTAGTGGTAATATTTACAGTCTTTTCCAATAGGGCGGTGCTCACAGGATTCGCTTGAGTGTGTCTTTAGGATTCTCTGCATTATTACCCTGTAAGTAACGCCCACTTGGTAAAGATCATAAAAATGGGCACTGAATAAAAAAGGCCCAACTCTCTGGAACTGTATGTCGGGTTCGAAAAAAGACAAAAAACAGATTATTTTGGGAAGCCGCATATTGTAAATATAATAACAGCAAAAACTGGCAACTTTTGACCTGATTCTCTTTAACTGCTTTGTAGATTAATTTACCAACTTTACAAGTCTGCAGTAACAGAATGAGAATGAGAGTGTGAGAGATTCCAGGGCTGTAGTTGTGGCCCGCATTGATGGCTGTTTATGCACGCCCTGGCCCTCTGTCACATGTACACAATGTCCCCTTTGTAGCGTACCTTTCGCCCAGCTTTCTGTTCCATCAGGGTGCTCTATGATCTGCTGAGGATTTCCTGAGGGCGGCTTTATCAAAGAGAGACAGAGTCCAGTTCCAACTTTAAATAAGCGATTTTACTTGGTTATCTTCTCAGCTCATCCAGTTCACATGTAGATATGAGTCGCCCTCCAGAGCAATGGGAACTCGGATCTGAGCCTATAGACTTCTATGGAGATGTCACGGCAACACAGCTCAGTCCGTGGCTCTGGCGCTCACCCTTTAATGTGGGATATTTACAGGAGAATTGAATGTTGGTATGGGGATTCGTGACGCCACCTGTGGTACCTGGTCAGGGTGACCAGCGCTGCAGTGCAGATCCACTGTAGGGTTGGTGTTGTGCAGCTATAGGTGTTAGGCCTCCCACAGGTGAGGCTGAGTCCTTCAGGGCAGATAGTTATATGGGGAATCAGGACAGAGGGGAACCCGGCAGTTAGAGGTCAGAAATAGGACACACACACAAGTCACTTTGGTACCTTTCCTGAAGATGTTGCAGGCACATCCCGGAGCACTGTAGGGTGAAGTGTGCACATCCAGAGTCTCCCACTGAGTAGGTGTGTGGCCCCCTGTTCCTTGCCTTTCTGCAATGAAGTCCTGGCCTGCATGTAGCTGGGCCTAACTTAGTCTCCGTCTTGTACCTGGCTGACTTTGTGATTGGATCTTCTCTGAAAGGACAGGGTCTCTTATGGCGGATCCTGCCGGACTCCGTCCTCCTGATCCTGCTACGTATCAGCTCTGTGGTACTCCTGAGACTTGCAGTCCTCCAGGAACTCCGGTGTTCTCCTAATGGGTCGTGGAGATCCCTATAGGCTCGGACCCCGGCGTCCGGTAAATACTTGTTGAGGTAAGCTATGAAGGCTCCTCTGCCTCTTTTCACTTCTCTTTCCACTCGCCTTCGGCCTACCCGGGCCTTCACACGATTACACACACTGGCGGTTGGTGGGCCGCCTCTTCGCCGCTCTCTGAGCGTCGGCACGCTCCTAGCTCTCAACTTGAGCTCTGGAGTCCCTTGCTGCAAACTCCACTCATCTGCTCTGTCTGCAGACTACTCGCTTATTTCAGCTCTGACTAGACTGGAGTGGATTCAGTTCCACTTTACTAGCCTCCACTTTGCTGAACTGAACTGCTCTGCAGTCTCTCTAATCTGACTGAACTTCACTTTACTGCAGACTGCAGCCTTCAGACTGACTGACTGAGCTACTGAGCTGACTGAGCTAACTGATCTCTCTTTCCTGTCTTCACCCTCCTTTTATATCACTATCGGAGCTCCCTCTGGTGGTCTTAGGGATGGGTGAAGGTGTGTGAATGTATATAGTGACCTCTAGTGGTGAATTCCTTCTGCGCACCCTTCTGGGAGATATGAATCCAGACGCAGCTGGGCTCCACATTTACAGCACTCAATTCTTTGCAAAGCATGACATTTTCTGTCCGTGTCCTGTCCTATCTGGTACCGCAGCATTCTGTCTGATCAGTCTGACTAGCTTTTGGAGTTCCCCGTCCATTTCGCCTCAGACTCTCAGGCATCTTCCTATGTAGCTGACTGTCACCATGATGAAGCTGCCCTGTATTCCCTCACTCACCTTCCCGGTGGCCGTTACTTCTTTATCCTGGATGAGCTGGGCTTATTCACGTAACATTGCGTGACCAACTGCCCTGCCTGTGTTCCCAGGGCCTACTGATTCAAATCAGGAAATTCTCCTGGCTTATCGACAGTTGGCCCTTCCTAAATTAACTAGTTCCTATCTCTCTCTGGTGTTCTACTGTGCCCGCCTCTAGTGGGCTAATCTGAACATTACACTTTCCCTACACGTTAACATATGTACATTCAGTATATAACATGACAGCATTACAGGACATAACAATATATACATATTGGACATACATAGCAAGACATTTAACATTTAATACCATCTTTAACTGGGACGTGCTTAGGGAGTAAGGGCATGTACAAGTTTCTGTAACCACTTACCACTGCAGAATTGAACCCCAAGCCTGGACAACCACTTTTATGTGTCATGGCTCCTGGGCATGATCTGGTAACCTCTGGCTGTGTGGTTGGTTTCTCTCTCGGTTGGACCTCAGCTTGGGTTGTCTCTGTCCAACTGCTGATAATGCTCATCTTTGTTTTGCTGCGTTGCTTCCATATAGCTGTTTTCACTTCATTGTTTGGTTTGTTGAAAGGGGCTATTCATACTTCCCTGGCTCTTTTTCAAGCTTGATGGATGTTTGGAGTCCCAGATCCCTAGTAAAGGATTATCTTGCTGAGGTTTTCTATATTGTTTCTCCTGCAGTTTGTCTGCATGTTCCCTTTCCCAGCCCTCTTCCTATTTTGTTACATTTAGGGTCTAGGGGTTTCCATGTATACCAAAGATCTCTTTGTGTTCCTTTCTTTTTCTTCACTTTTTCATGTATGACTGTGTGAACACATCCTTAGCCTTGTGCCTCACCCTCTATCTGTGTGCACTATGTTCTATTGTTGTTGTTTTGGGTAACACTCCACCATTGTGTAAGTTTAGAGTGCCAAGCTCCTTGGTCAGGCAGGAACAAATCAGGACCAAGTTAGGGATTTGAGTCGTCTGTAGGAACCTGTGGTGTTCAGGTTGAACATCTCCCCTGGTTTGTTCATCCCCATGCAAATGTTTGGACTCAGTCATAACATTAAGTCACGTGGAAAGGCTATATTGAGGGTTGAACCCTATTGACTTATAGGATTTCTTCATTTAGTTCTTAGAAAAGAGATAATTTTCATACCTTGTTCTTTGGGATCACTGCCTGCCCTCTAAGCCACCCTGTGCAACTGCCACCTGGGTCTCCTAGTAGTTTCCCACAATGAAAACAATGAAGTTGCTTCAATAATTCCTGTATGTCTAGATTGGTTTAGTGGTTAACAGTTAATACTATATAGTAACATAATAGTTATTAATATATTGTTTAGAATAATGAATGGCTGGCTAATTCCGGTGATCTAGGACATAAAAGGATATAATTGTATTTTATTCTAAAAAAAATTTCTAGCAGATAAATATTTGCGTTTTTGGTTTGCTGCACTTTACCAGCCATACATTGCATGACAAAATTACACAGCAACTATTGAACTCAATAGATTCACATGAAAAGGCTGCAGAAAAAATGGAGCTGCATTACCTGGGAATGGAAACTGCACAGAGGGTGGAGCCATGCCATCCTGGCTTCGTTCACTGCTTACATCTAGCTGCCAATGGAACAGATAACAGCTTATTGTTGGTGGTGCCAAGTGTCTGATCTGGTTGAACTATTCTAAGGATAGTTTTTCAATATGTCAGCCCTGGATAATACACTTTAAGGATGATTTTTTTTATAAATCTTTTTTAACTACCTGCCACATGTTTTCCACAATTCTAATTTTCTAAGGACGCCCACCAATCTGTTAATCATTAGGGCAATGAAATGTGAAAAAAAATTACAAAAATGTAGTTACTCTTTAGCCCCTTCCTGAGCTTAAACATCTCCAGACATTCAGTTTGGGACGGACTTCCCAACCTTGGACGTATGGATACGTCCTAGTGATTTTGCGTGCAAAGGCTCTGTGCGTTCTTGATAACCGCTAGGTGTTCAGTGAATCTGACAGCTAACAACAAGCTCTCACTGCCAGGAGCGGTGCCCGCACCACTCCCAGTAATTTAACCCCCTAAATTCTGCAATCAATATCAATCGTAGCATTTAGAAGACAGGGAAAGTGAAGGGGCTCCCTCTCCCCTTTGATCGGCACCCCCAGAAGTCATCATAAGGGGCCAATTGTTGTCATGGTGGCCCAACGGGTTAGCAGGGCTACGAAGCTAGTTATATCATGGGCAGTGCATGGTCTAACTAGCTTGTGTCAGTGCAGCACTGAGTTATAAAGTATAGCATTGCTCCTGCATTCAGTGATTTATAACTGCGATCAGAACTGTGAAAGTCCCATAGTAAGACTAAGGCCGGCGTCACACTTGCGAGTGTGATGCGAGTAAGTCACACGACTTTCTCGCATCAACACCCGTGCATAGAAATACATGCAGCCATACACTCGGGTCCGAGAGCGGGCGGCCGTGTCGGGTGTTGATGCGAGAAAGTCGTGCGACTTACTCGCATCACACTCGCAAGTGTGACGCCGGCCTAAGTAGAAAAGTAAAAAGAAGTAATAAAAAATGTAAAAATATTATTTTTAAAAATCACAAAATTATATAAAAAAGGGGCTGATAAATCCGATATGCCTATCATTGTAATCGCAGCTACAAGAATAATAAAGTCGTCAAATCACTTATACCGCAAAAGGAACAACGTTAAAAAGGAATAAAACCAATTCTTCACCTGCTGTTGATTTGCTCATTCTGCCTTTCAAAGATCGCAGTAAGGCTCGGTTCACATTTATGCTGCGCTCTGCGCTCAGCAATTGCATCGCTGTTTCTGCATAAATCTCTGAAATACATGATTCAGACTGAACCCCAAGCTGAAGATTCTTTATAATGAGGAAAATGGAGTCACTGTGGACACAGTCTGACCTAAGACCCAGCAGTGTCCGTCATTTTAGGCACGCAGAAAAATGCAGTCAGCCACAGTTTTGTTCACCTCTGAAAAGATTGACACCACTGAACATAGGCCATATGGAGTCCAGAGTAACTCTGCTAGGTCATTATAGCGAATGGATTCCTCGGGGTCTCATCTAAATCATGTCATTCGTAGATTTAGGTGGAACCCCCGATGTAAGTGCTCAGCGTAGAGTGTTGGATAAATGTTATCCTAAATATTATGTAAAATGTTCACAACAAAAGCTTCAACTCAATCCATAAAAAGCCCCCACTCAGGTCCATCATCTTTTCATGGAAATATAGGGGGCTTTCACGTTAGTGGTAATACATAGGCTCTGGAAAAGAGCTATGGCTCCTGTTCTCCAAAAAGAAATCCAGCAAATTCTGCACTCATAAATCCAAATTTACCCCTCTCTTCTGATCCCCACATTTTGCCTAAACTTCATTTAGTTTCCACATGTTTGGCATCTCTGTAGCAATAACAACCCACCTAATTTACCGGTCCATGATTCCAGAAGCACAAGCTGGGCTAAACAAATTGGGCACTACAAAGTACTGGGCACTGCAATAGCAGGTTTGAAATTTGCAATTTTTCACTTAGCAACATCTACTACTGCTTGTTTCTGGAAAACACTCATAGAATCAAATCATGACTACACCTATAGATACATTCCAAAAAAGGTATAATTTACAAAATGGGGTCACTTGAGAGGGGTATTCTGCTTTTCTAGCACTTAGAGGCTCTGTATATTGAGTCTGCAAACAATTCTAGGAAAATCTGCTCTACAAGCTTCCTAGCCTTGTGGCTAAGTATACTGTACAGCCACGTATTTTTACTTTCAACAGAAATTGTGTGACAAATTTTGGTGCCATTGTTAGTTACCCATTTCTCCTTGTGAAAATGTAAAAACTGGTGCTAAAACGACATTTTTATGGTAAAAATGTAATTATTTTTTCTTCACTGCCCAATGATATAAAACTGTGACACACCTGTGGTGTCAATATGATCTCTGCACCCTCAAATGATTTCATTCAGAGATGTAGTTTGTAAAATGAGGCAACTTATTGGGGGGGTTCTGCTGTTCTGGCACCTGTAAACTATAACAGTAAAATCTGCACTAAATTATGTTGCTCCTTCCCTTCTGAGTTTTGCACTGTGCCTCACAAGTAGTTCCCGATTACATGTAGAAAGGATATTAGCATACTCATGAGAAATTGCACAACTAACTGAGAGGTCCCTTTTTTCCTATTAGCCCTTATAAAAATAAAAATTTGGTGCTAAAATAAAATTTTAGAGGTAAAGCTTATTCATTCTTCACTGCACAATGATATAAATTTCTGTGGGGCACATGTGGTGTTAACATGCTCACTGCACCCCTATATGAATTCATTCAGAGATGTAGTTTATAAAATAATGTAATTTATGGAGGGTTCCTGCTGTTCTGACACCTCAATGGCTCTGCTAATGTGAAATGGCACCCTCAAGCTATTCCTGAAAAATCTGAACTCCAATATGGCACTTC
>VIAB01025431.1:14771-24940 GCA_009801035.1 Oophaga pumilio | reverse complement strand
GCTATGGGGCCCCATGATTTCTATGTACGCCCCTGACTGTGCCTCAAAAGTAGTTTTCAAACACATATGGTGTATACTCAGGAGAAATTGCACAACAAATTGTATGGTCCATTTTGCACCTGTTACAATCGTGAAAATGAAAAATTTGGGACAAAATCAACATTTTTGCAGGAAAAAAATATTTTTTCATTTTCAAAATCCCACATTATAAACTTTTTTGAAGCCCCTGGGGGTTGAATGTGCTCACTACACGTCTAGTTAAATTCCTTGAGTGGTCTTGTGTTCAAAACGGTGTCACTTGTAGGGGGTTTCCACTGTTTAGACACATTAGTGGCTCTTCATATTCCAGCCAATTTTGCATTCAAAAAGGCAAATGGCTCTCCTTCCCTTCCAAGTCCACATATTGGATATCAGCGTACTCAGGAGAAATTGCAAATCAAATTGTGTGGTGCATTTTCTCCTGTTACCCTTAGAAAATTCAGAATTTTGCGCTAAAAGAGCATTTTTGTTCAAAAAATGTGAATTTTTATATTTATTTATGGCTTTACGTTATAAACTTCTGTGAAGCAGTTAGGGTTTCAAGGTGTTCATCACACATCTAGATACATGAATCTTGTTTCCAAAAGTGGGTCACTTGTGGGGAGGTTCCACTGTTTAGGCACATCAGGGGCTCTCCAAATGCAACATGATGTCTGCTCTTGATTCCAGACAATTTTGAGTTTAGAAAGTCAAATGGTGCTCCTTCTCTTCCGAGCTCTGCAGTGCACCCAAACATTAGTTTTGACCGACATATGGGGTGTCTGTGTACTCAGCATGAAATTTAAAAAATCTGTTTCTGAAATACATTTTTTGTGAAAAAAATTAAATGTTAATTTTTTTCTTTCCACATTGCTTCAGTTCCTGTGAAGTGTTAATAAACTTTTTGAATGTAGTTTTGAACACCTTTTCAGGGATGTAGTTTTTGGAATAGTGTCACTTTTGCATATTTTCTGTCATATACTGCCCCCCAAAGTCACTTCAAATGTGATTATAGTCCCTAAAAAAAAATGGTTTTGTAAATTTTGTTGGAAGAATGAGAAGTCGCTGGTCAAATTTCTTCTAACTTCCTAACAAAAAAAAATTGTTTCAAAAACTGTGTTGATGTAAAGTAGACATTTGGGAAATGTTATTTATTAACCATTTTGTGCTACATCACTCTAGTTTAAGGGCGTAAAAATTAAATTTGGAAATTGTAAAATTTCTAAATTGTCACCAAATTTCTGTTTTTTTTTTCACAAATAAAGGCGAGTCATATTGAACAAATTTCACTACTATCATGAAGTTCAAAATGTCACAAAAAACAGTATCAGTGGGATCTGTTGAAGCGTTCCAGAGTTATTATTTCATAAATTGACACTGGTCAGAGTTGAAAAAATTGACCTGGTCATGAATGTGAAAACAGGCTTGAGTGGTGAAGGGGTTAAGTCTCCTCCATATTTTGGAAAATGGAGCCTGTTCTAACACATTTTAAGCAGCATTAGAATAAAAGTTACAAAAAAAGCAATGACAAGTTTAATAATGAATTCATTACTTTGCTGCTAATTTGCAAGCACAAGCACAGCTTTGAGCTCGTAGACGGTGATTGAATCCGGTACATAGTCTTTAACAGGCAAATTCTTATTAGTTTCTTGGCTGGTCTAACATTTGCCACCAGTGAAAAGTTTTGCAATGGAGTAAAAATTTGGAATTAAACATGAGCAAATAACTTTGCATAGTTTACATATCAAACAAGCATGATATATTTCCAGAAATGTTAGAGTAAGGACATCTTTAATACATGAAGTCTTGAGCTATAGGGCAAGCTTTAATAGTTGTCAAAGTCAACTGGAATAATTTACAAATCCTAAATATGATCCTTAAGGGGATTATCTAACTTTACATTTTTTTAAGTTATAAATGCTATAAAATGACAAAATTATCTGTCCTCACCAACAGGAAGGAAGCCGGCAGAATGAAACCCCAGGTTGGTTGAAAGACTGCCATGCTGTACACTTCAAATTATTTTGATAAGCATTTTCATGCTAAAGAGTATAATTTAAACTCCTTAAAGAGAACTTATCAGTAAGATCAACCTTTCTAAACTGCATACATGGACATGCAGGTCTTTAAAATAAATCAACAATTTTATATCTTCTATCTGTTGCTGCATTCCTGAATAATTAGAATTTTCATTCATATGCAAATTAGGCGATAAAGAGAACCTGTCACCAGGTTTCTCCCATATAACCTACGTCCACCACCTTTCAGCCTCATGTGACTAAAATGTGCATGCGCCGGTGCTCTTTGGCCTTTCCCTGTGTACGTGCAGAACAGTTCTTTCCTCTGCCCTCGGCAGAGAAGAGAGAAGTGTGCCTGCACAGAAGCGAGATCGGGAACACAATGTGGCTGCCATAAGATGCGTCATTCACACAAGGCAAAGAAGGAGGGGGCATTGGAAGAAGATAGGAGGGACTTAACTACCCCGCCCCATAGGTGATTATATTAAAAGGGTTTTTTTTTTGCTTTGCATGATGAATTGGAGTCATATACACAGCATTTTAGAGTGCTTTCACTTGGGGATGAAAGGTGGAGGCCATAGATTATATGGGAAAAACCTGGTGACAGGTTCTTTCTAAGTACTCTGGGTGTGACAGATCATTTAGGTTGCCACTGCCTTCTAACGTTTCCCCACCCAGCTTTAGCCTTTTTAGCTTGATTACTAGCTCACTGTCTGATATCCTTGTTCGATACCGGACATCACACAGACAGTGAACTGTTATAATTAAGCTATAGAAGCTGTTGCTGGGCAGGGAAACAACATGAGCCAGAGGTGGCTCCCGAATGTTGTTTCCCCACCCAGAATTAGCCTCTTTTGCTTGATTAATAGCTCAATGTTTGAAATAATTGTTTTGATACCTGGTATCACCTGGTATAACACAGATAGTGAACTGTTAATCAAGCTAAAGAAGCTGTTGCTAGGCAGGGAAAAAACAGCAGCTGGAAGGGGCCAAAGGTTGGATAAATATACATGATGTCAGACTCTTGAAATCAGATTACAGACATATACATCTGAGATTGTAAGGATATAGTGGGAGTTCAAGTCTCCCAATGGCTTGCAAGACACTGGTTGGAGATCTTTGATCTCGATGGTGCAGATGATATGCTGCTAAACACCTGAAATTGAGGCATTTAATATCACATTATCATTTCTAAAATGGAAACTAACCACATCTGTGGTGGTGTAGGACAAAAAAAGTCAAAATAACTCTTTTATACAGAATGTGGAAGAAACCAGGATCGATATTTAATACTCTATGTAGCGCGAAATAAAGAAAGCTGTAATAAATGGACATGCACCCATGGGAACACTTTAATACATTATAATTGGTCATTCAGTCTTCTTTCAGTAAAATAATGTTTTGTAAAAGAAAAGCCCTGCTGTGATTCCAGTCATTAAGCTGACTGTCCGTTTGGAAGGAGGTCCTTGTGAGAATTCACCAAAGGGTAAGTAACAGATTCTAGTTTGGCGGCTGGGAACTGTTCACACAGCCGGAGTTCTAGGTTCTCTGCACTCAAGTGGCTGTGGGCACTCCGTCCATCCCTTCTATGGGGAAACGTTGATGTTCCAACTTTAGGCTTTTTGAGTTGACTGTCCCTCTTTTCAATTGGTTCTTGTGCTCGAAAGTGGCAGAAAAGTACAGCCACTAAGCTCTTCTTGAAGTTTTCATTCATGAAAGTGTAAACTACAGGATTATTAAAAGAGTTAAAAAATCCAACGGCTTGAACGATGGCCACTATCATTTTCACTGTGACGTCGTCGTACTCTTCCTCCAGGTCATCTGTTGACAGAGAAAAATTAATTTATCACTAATTTCTACAGACAATTCGCTTTATCGCATCACTTACCACCATTGTGTCCTATGGGACCTGACTGGACACATAGAAGAATCATATGGAGCAAACTTTCACTATGTGAGATTTACATAGATAATTAATTAATGAAGCGGACTAAATTGGACAGATAATATTGATCTGCTCTCACATCCACATGTTTCCTTTATATTTATTATAGAACAATTAGTAATGCTTATAGTTCATTATCCTGGAAAATCCTTAAAAAATATAGAGTTTTGAATAAAAACCTTAAGGGGAATGTATTACCTACATTTATATTTAGCAATTAAAAAAACCTTTCTTCCTAAATGAGTTTTTATATTCTGATTGTATTTTTTAGCACATGATTATGGGGTAGATATTGTGTTAGATCTGCTGATATGAATTACCGTACTTCTATTGAAGATTTATCTAGCCGGGAACTGTGCGCAGGTCACTGTGCAGAGATGTGGAGAAGGTGAGCTGTGCCCATTAGCAATTTTGAATAGCTAGATCCCGTTTTATCAATATATAGGTGGTATTTTTCGTTCCTGCCAATGATGATAATGAGACGACTGGTAGTACTATCAGCCTATAGAGGTCTCAGTGGTCAGACTTAAAAGTTGCCAGATGTCAAGATTTCTAAGTAACATAACAATTTCAATTTTTTTTACAATACACAGTATTGTGCAAACATTTTAGGCAAGTGTGGAAAAAAAAGAAAAAGAAACGATATCTAAATCAAATAAATATTTGATGTGACCACAATTTCGCTTCAAAACAACATTCAACATCAATTCTTCTCCATACTGTTGTAAAGTCAGGGATTTTGTAGGATTATAGTCAGGTGTATGAACAGCAATCATATCAAGTAGGTGGTAATGTTCATAATTTTCATATATAGATTGAAACACAGTCATTAACTGGAACAGAAACCGCTATGTAACTGGGTGAGGAACTGCCAAAATCTACTACAACAGCTGCATTTCACCATGACAAGACTGAGCACAGCAGCAAGACGCTAGGAAGTTATACTGCACCAGCAAGGATTCTGCAGGTAAAGATGTCAAAGAAAACAAGTTTCTTTTGAGGAAACAACAAGAAATGGAAATGTTGAGGACTGTTGATGCAGTGGTTGGCCAAGGTGATAGTGCAGCAGATAAAAGATGTATCATGCTTATGCCCCTTCTAAATTAGAAGCTGTCCAGCAACGTCTTCATAACAGAACTGGCAACACCCAGTGGGACCCTGCTCCACCCACCTACTGATTGAAGAAGTGTAGTCAGAAGTGGTTATCATGGAAATATTGTGGACAAAATGCAATATCATCAACATGCAATCAAGCGACTCAAGTATGCAAATATAGGGACTTGAATGCAGAAAAATATCGGCAAGAGCTCTGAACTGATGAACTTTTTGCATGCCTCAATAGTCTCCATGGGAGACTAAAAGCTGCACCTGTTCGATGGGCTGTGCTACAAACAGGCGATGATCAGATCACCTGTATGTAGCAGAATTACTTGCTATGAGCGCGACCACCGGGCGGCACTCATAGCAATCCAGCAGTGACAACCATAGAGGTCTGCTGGAGACCTCAGGTTGTCATGTCAACCCATCGATGGCCCGCGATCACTTGATGGGAGTCACCAATGGGTGGATTTCTGGCGCTTGCCAGCGGCATTTAACGGGTTAACAGCCGGGGGTGGATCGCAATTCCACCCGCGGCTGTTAGAGGCACCTGTCAGCTGTTCAAAACAGATGATATGTGCCAGAAAAGATGTGGGCTCAGCGCCGGAGCCCACATCAAAGGTAGGGAGTTTGACATTGGCGTACTATTACACCCGATGTCGGAAAAGGGTTAAAATCCGAAATGTTGGCCTACTGAAATGTATATTCAGTGTTCAGTAAATGCAGTCAATACTTGGTTGGAGCTCCTTTTGCATCAATTACTGCATTAATGCGGCGTGGCATGGAGGCGATCAGCCTGTGACACTGCTGAGGTATTATGGAAGCCAAGGTTGCTTTAATAGCAGCCTTCAGCTAGTCTCTCATCTTCCTCTTGACAATACCCCACAGATTCTCTATGGAGTTAAGGTCAGGCGAGTTTGCTGGCCAATCAAGCACAGTGATACTGTTGTTTTTAAACCAGGTATTGGTACTTTTGGCAGTGTGGACAGGTGCCAATTCCTGCTGGAGAATGAAATTTCCATCTCCAAAAAGCTTGTCGGCAGAGGAAGCATGAAGTGCTCTAAAATTTCCTGGTAGATGGCTGAGGTGACTTTGGGCTTCATAAAACACAGTAGACCTACACCAGCAGATGACATGACTACCCAAACCATCATTGATTGTGGAAACTTCACATTAGACCTCAAGCAGCTTGGATTGTGGCCTCTCCACTCTTCCTCCAGACTCTGGGACCTTAATTTCCACACTACATGCTACATTTTCTTTCATCTTAAAACAACACCTTGAACCACTGAGCAACAGTCTAGTTCTTTTTCACCTTGGTCCAGGTAAGACGCTTCTGGCGTTGTCTATTGGTCATGAGTTGCTTGACACAAGGAATGTGACACTTGTAGCCCATGTCCTGGATACGTCTGTGTGTGGTGGCTCTTGAAGCAATGACTCCCAGCAGCACTCCACTCCTTGTGAATCTCCCCCAAATTTTTGAATGGCCTTTTCTTAACCCTTTCAAGGCTGCTGTTATCCCGGTTGCTTGTGCGCCTTTTCTACCACACTTTTTTCTTTCCACTCAACTTTCCATTAATATGCTTGGATACAGAACTCTGAGAACAGCCAGCTTCTTTAGCAATGATGTTTTGTGGCTTACCCTCCTTGTGGAGTGTGTCAATGACTGCCTTCTTGACATCTGTCAAGTCAGCAGTCTTCTCCATGATTGTGGAGACTACTGAAACAGACTAAGGGACCTTTTTAAATGCTTAGGAAGCCTTTGCAGGTGTTTTTTGCTAATTATTCTAATTTATTGAGATAATGACTTTTGGGTTTTTATTGGCTGTAAGCCATAATCATCAACATTAGCAGAAATAAAGACTTAATATAGGTCACTCTGTAATGAATCTATATAATATATGAGTTTCACTTTTTGTATTGAAGAACTGAAATAAATTAACTTTTTAATGATATTCTAATTTTGTGAGAAGCGCCTGTATGTTGTTGTTGTTCAGTCTGTAAAATTCCTATACATAGCTGACTGTGCTGCTGATTTTGATATTGCATACAGTAGTGACAGACACACTGATTTCAGCAGTCTGTTACATGCATAAGTACTGTACGTGTACTCATTGTTTCCATGGCCATAAAGAAGTCTCCTCTGAGGACAGGCATCTGATGCATTTATTCAATTGGTTGATGGGGGTGGTGGGAGTACACATATGAACACATCAGACTCCTGTATTCGGAGCAGACCCCTCACTGGATGGCATGTAAACAATGCAAACACAATGACATGTCAACAGATACAGTGGGAAAAATATGTATTTGATACACTGCTGATTTTGCAAGTTTTCCCACCTACAAAGAATGGAGAGGTCTGTAATTTTTATCGTAGGTACACGTCAACTGTGAGAGACAGAATCTAAAAATAAAAAACCGAAAATCACATTGTATGATTTTTAAATAATTAAATTGCATTTTATTGCATGAAATAAGTATTTGATCACCTGCCAACAGAGCAAGAATCTGGCTCACAGACCAGTTAGTTTTCCTCTAAGAAGCCTCCTACTCTGCACTCATTACCTGTATTAATTGTTCCAGTTTGAACTCATTACCTGTATAAAAAGACACCTGTCAACACACAGTCACACTCTAACCTCTCCACCAGCGCCAAGACCAAATGGCTGTCTAAGGACATCAGGGACTAAATTGTAGATCTGAACATGGCTGGAATGCGCTACAGGCAATAGGCAAACAGCTTAGTGAGAAGGTTACTGTTGGCACAATTATTAGAAGATGGAAGAAACACAAGATAACTGTCAATGTTCCTTGGTCTGAGGATCCATGCAAGATCTCACCTCGTGGGGTAAGGATGATTCTGAGAAAGGTCAGGAATCAGTCCAGAACTACATGGGAGGATGACCTGAAGAGAGCTGTTACAACACTATCAAACATTATCTTTAGTAACACACTATGCCGTCATGCATTAAAATCCTGCATGTCATCCAAGGTCCCCCTGCTCACATCAGCACATGTCCAGGCCTGTTTGAAGTTCACCAATGGCCATCTGGATGATCCAGAGGAGGAATGGGAGAAGGTCATGTGGTCAGATGAGACCAAAATATAACTTTTTGGTATCAACTCCACTCGCCGTGTTTGGAGGAAGAAGAATGATAAGTATAACCCCAAGAATACCATTCCAACCATGAAGCATGGTGGGGAAACATCATACTTTGGGGGTGCTTTTCTGGTAAGGGGAAAGAACAACTGCACCGTATCGAAAGGAGGATGCATGGAGTCATGTATCATGAGATCTGTATGGATGAGTGGGCCAAAATCCCTGCTGCAGTGTGTGCAAACTTGGTCAAGAACTACAGGAAACATCTGGCCTCTGTAATTGCAAACAAAGATTTCTGTACCAAATATTAAGCTCTATTTTTCTATTGTATCAAATACTTATTTCATGCAATAAAATGCAAATTAATTATGCAAAAATCATGCAATGTGATTTTCTGGATTTTTTTGTAAGATTCTGTATCTCAATGTTGAAGTGTACCTGTGATAAAAATTACAGACCTCTCCATTCCTTGTAGGTGGGCAGTGTGCTACATACTTATTTTCCCAACTGAATATAAAAATAGGTACAGCAACTAAGCTTTATCTTTTATTATGAGCCGTGTAATAAAGGTACTTACTGTACTCAAAAAGGATATGGACCACATGGAATGGCGCCCAGCAGGCAGTGAAGAAAAGGACCACTATGACCATCATCATCACAGCTCGTTTCTTTTTTCTTGGAGACAACCAGAAAAATATTTAAGAAGTATGAACCCTCTTTGGAATAAAGCTTTGATCAAAGAACTAGATCACAGTAGATTATTGTAAACATAAAGGCATGAATGAAGACTTGTATATTGTTGTACAAATATAAAATAATTTGTATCTTATTGCTTCCATCAGTAGAGATGTGATGTATTACAGAAGTTGTCTCGGGAGAAAGACCCTTACTTGAAAGTTAATTATAGCTGCCAAAAGAACCTTTGTAGTTTCACAAAAATTTTGCGACTTTTAGCATTTTATGCCGGCCTTGGCAAGCCATACAAGTATAAAAAGTGTAGAGGGAACAGACAAGTGAGGCCAACAAATTCATCAAAATTTACACTACAAAAGTGACATAAATTACGATAGAAATATTCTATCTTCTCTCGACTAGATTTTTTGCAGTGTAGCATGAGAACGTAAAGATACCCCAAATTCATTAAGAGGTATACGCTATTCCACTCCAGCAATCTCTTCATCAGTACCAGCAGGCAAAACGCATTTCATGATACAAGGGGGCCTGTGTTTTTTTTTTCTAGTTTTTCGTAATTTTTGTATCCACTGTCATAAACATACAGGCCCCAGCATGTTCCTAGGCTGTACAGGATATGATGGCAATTGCTCATTAAATAACATGGATTTTTCTCAATGAATAATATTAAAAAGAGAAGTAAACAAAGCCTTATACTATGCACATAGCAGTTATATTGCCAGTACTGGGCCGCTGAAACAGGTTGTGCCTGCAATGCTTTTAGGGAATAATACTTCTATGTACTCTATATGTAAAGCATGGACGGAGCATGTCACAATTATTATGTGGCAGATTCCATGAAAATGCCTCAATGGCAAACCAATCTATTCATCCCTTTGGATAGAAAACTTCACCAATGTATTAGTACAGCGTGAAAGGTTCGAGCTACATTAAAAATATTGTACGAAGGCAAAAAATGGCACGTTTCATTTGTAGAACTGTTCTTAGTCATGGACAGTTCTATGCCCAAAATAAAATGTTTTTTCTCTAAATGCAATATTTTAATGTACCTGGAACCTTTTAAGCTGCACTAATACATTGGTGAAGTTTTATATCCAAGTGTCTGCATAACTTTGTTTGCTTTGTCTTCTTCTCAAGTCAAACAGGGGCTTTTACTTTCTGTGCCGATGATCCTCACAGCTAATCTATGGGAGGTGGTGAAACTTGTACTTAAAGCCACAATAGCCTTCTCTATTAGTGTTGAGCGATATTGCCCGATATCCAAAAATATCGGATCGGATTGGATCGGCCCGAT
>VIAB01025429.1:14034-30093 GCA_009801035.1 Oophaga pumilio | reverse complement strand
TCCCTCACATCTCTGACACATCTATCTTTTTCTCCATCATCTTCTTCTTCTTCTATTTCTCCCTCTCCATCTCTCAAATCTCTCTCTCCTTCTATTTCTTCTTCCCTTTCTCTCAAACCTCATTCTTCTTCTTCTCTCCCCCCTCCATCTTTCTCTCTTCCTCCTCCTGTACACACTTCTTCTCTCTCTCCTCCCTCCACACACCCTTCTTCTCTCTCTACTCCCTCATCACACCCTCCTTCTCTTTCCCGTCCTTTACTTTCTTCTCTCTATCCT
Source organism: Oophaga pumilio (assembly GCA_009801035.1). Classification (NCBI taxonomy): domain Eukaryota; kingdom Metazoa; phylum Chordata; class Amphibia; order Anura; family Dendrobatidae; genus Oophaga; species Oophaga pumilio. The sequence continues at coordinate 29,817 of VIAB01025429.1, read as the reverse complement.
CTACACCTCACTCCTCCCTTATCTACACACCCCTTTCCTCCTTCCTCCTCCTCCATGAAACATCCCACTCCTTCTCCCTCACACCTCCCCTCTCTTCCTCTTTTCCCTCCTTCGTTACCAACTGGGCCAACGCCTAACCAAAGCAAGGTGGTGTCCCTGTATTCAGTGCCTACAGCTCGAGGCACCCTGTCTATTCCAAGCACAGTACAACCATTGCCAGTTATGATATCAGGAGAAGGCAGTGCAAGTCTGCCTACAAGAAACACCGCAGTTAGCCCCCAGATACAACAGCCAGCAGAGTCCACAGCTCGTGCTTCATAGGGGGGAAGTGTAGCTACCGACATTAATGAGGAACCTCAGTACCGAGCAGAGCTGCCAGCATGGAACTATGACACTGATCCACCATTTTTTCTGTGTAATGGTCATGTGTTAATATGCATTTACATTTTGCATACACATTAACTTACTTTTTCAGTTCAGATCTAGTTTTCCAATACTAGGGAAGAAGACTCACAAGCACCAATAGGGCAGGGACTGGTAGAGGCACCATCCTATGAGCCCTTCATCCCAAGCCAGGTTATCAGTATGCTGCCAGACCCAGGGATACACCCCATGCCATTTTGCCAAAAAATGCAGCAGATCCAGCGAACGTATACAGCAGCCTGGATTGATCTCTGGGCCGTAATGGAAATAAAAGCAGGTGATGCATTCTGGCCAATTATGAGGGAACACTTCAAGCTTCCAGCAGAATTAGATGCGTATGCCTGGGAGTCAGGACCAAAGCTAATTGAACAGCTCAGAGAACGGGTCAAAGGCAGACTGACAGGACAAGATCTCAGCCTACATGTCACGAGCCAAGACCAGACAGAGTGTGTAGAGAAGTTCCATGACAGTGATGCAAATGTTTCAAGATTTGGCTCTCATTACCCATGATCAGACACACAAACGGATGTTGGCACAGGCCTTTTTGCATGGACTGAGAGAACCAATCAGAAAGCCACTGATAGTGGCTAGGCCTGAGTACAGATCAATAGCAATGGATACCCTGCTCACAGAAGCAAAAGGGATTGAATCCCAGCCAGGAGTGCGGAAGACAGCCCCCTGATGGGGGCCACAGACCCAGATGAACAACCACGGTACAAGGTAGACAGAAACCTCAAGAAGTGTTACAATTGTGGCAAGCCTGGCCATTTCCGGAACCGATGCAAAGCACCTCCGCAACCCAGGCCTTCGCGCAGAGGAACAAGTCAAGGGGGAAACGAGGGAAGCAGCGAAGAACCTCGTCCGTAAGACAGGGGCAAGCCAGATCCGCAAGACATCACGCTACTAACCTGTGAAACCCCACCAGTGGGACCAATACCCTGAGAGTGGATGGTGTTTTCTTTTCTTGTGGAACTCCGCAACCTCACCTGTCTATCAGAATCTTCTGTGTCCCGCATGGGTATTGATGGTCAAGTCAGATATTTCCAGGTTATGAAGCCCCTGAGCATGTGGACCAGAATACTCCATCCTGTCCCAGTTTGTTGTGTCAAAGACCTGCACCCTCAATCTGTTGGGAGTGGACCTACTGCAGAAGCTGAAAGCGACCAGAGTGATCCAGGAAAAGGGGAACGTGACACTTTCTTCACCCCAGACCCAAGAAGAAGCAGGAATCTCAAACAACCACTGCAGGCTAATCACAGGAGGTGCCGGACATAGTACCAGAAAGCCACTCCATCACCCAGAGTCAAGATGTCTCTGACCAACTGAAGGTCTGAGTGAACCCGCCTAAGAAGACGGCCTAAAAACTTTGGCATTGGCCAGGATATTCAACTCAAGAGGGACCCTGCCCGCTTCATGGAATGGCAGCACCACATCCGGCTCCAACGCCAGAGGTCCATCTTGTGCAAGCACCAGATGGTGCCCCCTGCAATCAGACAGTTCACCCCGCCCTGGACCGGCAAAAGGCCACTCGACTCTTCAAACTGGTGCACAAATACTGACCTGAGACCGAGCTGGAGAAAAAGAAATGGCTGATGGCCCGTTCTGAGCAAAAAGCAGCTGGTGAAGGAGACGTCCCAACAAGAAGACCCCCTGTGATCAGAGCAGGTGTTAGCACAGTAACTGCCTTGGTGGAGAACAAGAAAGCCAGCTGGTTGTCATCTCTCATGATGTGGATCCTAGTAGACGGCTTGTTTTCCAGCTAGCTCTGTGCCGGGAGATGGGAGTCCCCTGCCACATAGTGAAGGACAAGGCCAGACTGTCCTGCCTCGCCCATTGGAATCAATCCCAGCTTTCCACAATGAAGAAAAAGACTATAAAAGGAGAACCAACCGAGTTCAGAATAGTGCAAGGCCTGAAGGCTGTGAAAGAGGCTACGGTATTTGAAACCCCAACTGTGCTGAACCCGCACACTCTGCTCTCAAATGTGCCATCCACAGCAACGGTATTCACGGTGATCAACCTGGCCAGCGCTTTCTTCAGTGTTCCCCTCCACCTGGATGACCCGTTTGCCTTCACGCACCAGTGCAGTGCATATGGACAGTGTTGCCTCAAGGTGCCCAGAACAGCCCTTCAAGGTTCACCAAGACAATGTCCTCCATCCTCGTCAACTCGATTGCAGAATATGCAGGAGTCACTTGTCTACAACACATGGATGACCTTCTCCTTTGTGTGGTTAACATCGATACCTGCACAGCCCATTCCTTGTCTCTCCTACTCTACCTAGAGGAACAGCAGTGCAAGGTCTGGAAGAGCAAAGTCCAGCGGTGTCAGAAGCAACCTACATTCCTGGGACACTGTATTGCCCACATGGTGAAACACCTGACAGATGACTGGAAGGCCAATGTGGAGAAGATGGCTCCCCCAACAACTCCTAAGATGCTGCAGGCCTTCCCTGGTCTAGTGTCGTATTGCAGAACCTGGATCCCTGATGCCTTAGTCATAAAACTAACACTAGGAAAATTGGAGCAAAATACCATAGACATGAATGATTTTTCAATAAATATGAATTTATTATACATAAAGTGGTGATATGCGAACCATTTAATACAACATTATCCACTCATAGTGGGAAAAGACATATAAAGCTCAGCAATTACGGTAGACAAGTGTCTACTGCAAGATGTAAAAAAGGCCCACTCAAACACAACAAAGCTGGGAAGCAATAGGACATAATGACATTCAAATAGGTAATCAGTGTACCTCCTTTCCTGCAGAATTAATACTTAAATAAATCTGCCTCCATAACAAAATCCATTAAAGTGCTAGTGCATAACACGTGTCAATGTCCGGACATCATATGAGCACGGTATTAATAGGACAGCAGCGTTACAATAGAAATGGCAGGATAAGCTTACCCATATTGCTGTGACAGAGTGGGAACGCGCCCCTACGCGCGCTTCACAGTCGCTTCCTCGGGGGGCAAGGATGTATAGAAGAGACCCCACCACAGATGCCCTTAAATGTCATTACTAATTGTGGAGGATGAAAACCACCTGGGGATGCTATGTCCGAGAATTCCCGCGATGTTATGCCGGCGGTGCGCTCCATGGGTGCACCCAGATGACGTCAATGGAGCGGGACAGCGCCTTAGTCATAATGCAGCCTCTGTGCGATTGCATCACCACAACCCCGCTCCTTCTGTCGGACGCAGCCTTCAACTCATTCAGGAAATTGGAAGACTCCATAGTCTCAGCGCTAGTACCCGGCCTACCTGACTCTGAGAAGCCCTACTATCTCTACCTGATGGAAGAAAGAAGGTCATTCTACTGGAGTCCTGACACATTCACGGGGGAAAACAGAGACTCTTAGGCTACTTCTCCGCCCGCTTGGATCCAGTTGCAAGCGGAGCACCCACCTGCCTGTTGGCAGTATTTGCAGCACACACCTTCCTGGACAAGACTGCTGACATCATTCTTGGACATCCACTGGAAACTCTTACTCCACGCGACATCTTGGCAATCCTCAATCAAGCTCAACCAAATAATCTCTCCACCACCAGGCATCTTCGCCTCCAGTGCTCTCTGTTTTTGTCTCACAATGTCACCATCTCCAGACCTACAGTCCTCAACCCGGCCACTCTACTCCCACTCCCAAGGGGGGATACGGATATGGACTTTTCAGAACTTCAGAAAATTTGCGGTATACCACCCAGTGGGCGGATAAGCCACTGACCAACACAGAATTTGTCCTCTACTTGGATGGCTCCAGATTTGCAGATGATGAAGGAAGATTCCACACTGGAAGTGCAGTGACCAGCAATCAAGAAATCCTGTGGTCCAGAAGTCTGTCACCTAGCTTGTCAGCCCAGGAAGCAGAATTGATAGCGGTGACGAAGGCCTGCCAGATGGCAGAAGGCAAGACTACAAACATCTACACAGACTACAGGTGCTCGCATGGCATAGCACATGACTTTTGGGCCCATCTGGGCTGCAAGGGACTTCATCACAGCAAGCTGGACAACCGTGTAGCATCATGGAGCCATCAGGGACCTGCTGGGTGTACTCCAACTTCCAAGAAATGGTGGCAATTTGGAAAGTCAAAGCGCATGGAAAACTGAGAACAGAAGAGGCATGAGGCAATAACATGGCGGACATGGCAGCCGAAAAGGCGGTAAAAGTAACACAACATGGAAAGGTGGGAGAGGTCGTAGAGCCGGATGGCTACTACATGAATACTGAAAACAAGAAACCTGACAAAAAGACCTTCTGGTATCTGATCAAGAAGTTGCAAGACCAAGCTCCAAAGGAGAAGAAGGAGAGCTGAATGCGAAAGAAGCAACACGTGAGGAAGGAAGGTTATCTACAATGGACTTCAAACTCTGTCTACCGCAAAGTATGTACCCTATGGTGATTCAATGGGCACATGGACCCACCCACAGATCAAAGACACAGATGAGTGATTTGATTGGTGCTTACTGGCTCGCTCCAGGGATCTCCACCCTAACAGCCAAATTCACCAGCAGCTGTCTGACCTGCGGCAAATGCAAGCCTGGAAGTGTGGAAAAAGTCCCCCACATCATCTGGCAAGACCACTCTACCCTCTTCCAGAGGATCCAGATAGACCACATCCAGATGTCGCCAAGTGAGTGGCCAGAAACTTTCCCAGTGAGGAACCAGAGACTACTGCAAAGAAGCTACTTTCGGAAAATAGTGTGCAGATACAGGGTTCCAGAAGTGATAGAGAGTAATCAGGGCCCCGCATTCACAGCAAAATCTGACACGAGAGATCTGGCCAGCAGTAGGGTCAGATTTAGACTTACACACTCCATACCACCCCCAAAGCAATAGGAAAGTAGAAAATGTAAATGAGACACTCCCAATTGCACTGTTTAGAGTTAAACACACTCCCAGAGGCCCAGAAAAGCTGTCGCCATATGAAATTTTTTTTGGGTCTAGTCCCAAGTTAGGTGCATTCTTCCCTCGGTAGCTGACTATGCAAAATGATATCTTGTTTGCTTATGTAATTGAATTGATCAAAAAACTAATGTCCATTCTCGAGTTTTTCTCTTCACTGCCAGATCCAGACTCAGTGTCTGGTACGCACTCCTTGAAGCCAGAAGACTGGGTGTTGGTGAAAAAGTTGGAAAGGAGAACACTCGATCCCAGATTCGATGGTCCTTTACAAGAGCTCCAGATGACGCCAACCTCTGTGAAACTAGAGGGAAAGCCTGCTTGGATCCACGCATCGCATTGCAAGAAAGCTCCCGTACCAGAAGACACCCCTAAGCCATGAATGATGTCGTGGATGCTCTGACTGACCAAATAGATGACCTACCTGATGAAGAATACACACCTTTTTCTGAACATGCAGTTGAATAAAGAGACTATGATTGCAAAGTTATGAACCCCTGGTAGGGACAGATCTCCTGACCGCCCATTTGCAAAAAGCCTGTAACAATGGGGGGGTGCATGTGCTAGACATGTGTCAGCCCATCGGCAGCACAAAAGAGTTGCAGCGCTTTGAGACAGGAGCAGGTTTTAGGGCAAGTGATATCTAAGGGGGGATTGTGATGGAAATATATATGTATCTTATTTACATCAGGTAGATCTCGCTTGTCACCATACTAACCCTATATACCAATATAACAGTATATATTCACAATTAGTGCATACAAATAATCAGTTGCTTAAGACATGACCCCTGACCCACATAAGTCAGGCTGGTGCAAGAGCTAGACAGCTCATAGGACTTTCTCAGACATGAAAAAGGGAACTAATGGCAGATGGTCTGAGTAGATGGCTACTTTCTGCTGAGAAAGCAGGAAAGTTATGACAAGGAAAATAAATCGTCGAATCAGCCTTTGTTAAGATAGAGCTAAAGAAAACTGCATACACTCATATATTCAAGCAGCCAATAGCCTTGAAGCTTCTAATTGTATGTTAATTAACTAACCACCCCCTTTTTGTAAATGTATATGACTATGTGATAATAATAAAGCCATCAGTATTGATGGAATGTTATGCTGGCACCTTTGAGTGGAAAGTATTCATTTCCAGAGAGCTCTCAAAAATACTCATTTAATTTGGAAACAGCAGAAGCAAACATGGTGATAGATTTATCCTAACCAAATTTCCTTAACATGTGTCATTTCCTTAACAGTGTCATTTAAATAGAGTGGTGCACAGTAAAAGGTTGATGACGTATAATTGGAAAAATCCCCCCTGGCGCTTTGCGTAGCGTGCATCTCTGGCACCCTCCTCCTGTTGCCAAGGGGACTTCTGGAATCACGCTCTGCAACATGCAGTGGAACGCACTGCGGTCACGTTGATGAGCTCTTCCGGAGGTCAAAGGAGAGTTTGGGCCCGGCGCGTGCGCTGAAGTCATCCGGAGGGAAGGAAAAAAGCCGGAAAGGGAATAATTTTGAACTGGAAGACTGTGATTCCAGTATGGATCAGGAGGTGAATAGGTCCAAAAGGTGTGTAAGATGGGAAATTGATATACGTGAAGGGAGAAGATGGGAATTGAAAATATCCAAATGTTGGAAGTAATACCATTTTAGGAAAGGGGGATCATGTTAAATATATATGAGAAGATGAAATTAAACTGGAAATTCAATAAAATTATACAATTACAAAAATCAAATTGGTGTGGTAAAGAGAGATAAAATATGCTGATACAGCAGGTTGGTGAGAAATGAAAATTCATATAGTAAGAGTATATTAAAAGAATGTGTTAATGTTATAGGGGAAGCAAGCTAATATAGCCAGGCTAAGTGAAGAATAATAATTAAATATAAAAGGAAAATAGTGGAGGAGTATGATAGGCTCCCTTGCGAGTGTATAAGGAGTACTATGAGCAAATAAATGCTTGGAAAAGTATACTAGGTATAAAATGTGGATTGGGAATGGGAATAGAGGGATCAAGGTGCTGAAGGTGAGGGGAAATGGAGTAGGGAATGAAGCAGTAGGAGTAAGCAAGAAATTGTATAGTGAGGGGCATTAAGGGTATACGAGTATATCCTTAAAAAATTGGCAGAGCAGGGTTGGTAAAAGTATCAGTATCTCGGCAGCAGGTGAGAGGGGAAAATAGGGTATGTAAAAGTGTCAGTATCATGGGAGCGGGTGAGAGGGGAACGTAGAGGAGGCAAAGCGGATGCCAGAAATATGTAATACTTATTGTATACCAACAAAAGGGACAAAAGTAAAATTCTAAGTAAAAAACAAAGTCATATGACTTATCATATTTCAGTCCAGAGAAATCTTTTAGGCTGTTTTGAAGTGGCCAGGATTTATAGAAGAATAGTAAGGTTCCAAGAGTAGATCTCCAGGTTGGACCATTTTCCATTTGCATAAGTAGATGGTAATGGGATCCTCCATTTGTGTCCATAAAAGGTCAAGTTTACAAGAGTTGATGCGCCCATAAATATTTTAGACTGGAACTGCAGCGCCATAGGTGATACAGGAGGACATCATCAAACAAGAGGATAAAATACGAGCACCAAATTAAAGGTATACACCTTGAAATAAATAAGGATATGACAAAGGAATAAAAAACAAATATTCATGAAAATTAAAATGGACTATTATAAAAGAAAAAAACCTTATTTATTAAAATATTATATTATTAAAAAACCTTTAAAATCTTGTCTCAGAGAGACAGTTATAAAAAGGAATTGAAACCAAAGCTTTCGTTCAGACCTAATGGAGTTATCGTATCCAGTAGGAATATCCACTTACTTTCAAGTTGGGCCAATGATTTTCCCAAATACCCCCTCGTATACCTAGGTTAACTTGGTAGATACCCATAAAGACAATGCCTTTGGGATTGGAATTGTGACAGATTTTAAAGTGGAGAGGTAGGGTTTTCAGAAGTAAGCAGTCTTAGATCGTTTTAGCTTTTTCAATGTCACTGATATGTTCTCTCACCCTTATTTTTAGCTTGTGGGTTGTTAGCCCAATATAGATTAATTTGCAGGGGTATGTGGCATGATATATCACTCTCTGAGACGAGCCTGTTAAATGCTTCCTAATGTTGAATTTCCTTGATCCATTAGAGTTGAAAAAAGTGTTAATTTTATTCATATTCCCACAGGCTTAGCATAGGTCACATGGGTAAAAGCCTTGATATAATGGTTTATTTGAAGATTTTGAGGTGGGATCATAGAGACTATGCACTAATAGGTCTCTCAGGTTGTGACTTCTTTTCACTACCAAGGTACGGAAACGGGGGGAGGATTTTGCAAAATGAAAGCAGGCTGTTCTTAAACTCCTCTGTTTGGTGGAGAAATCCCGCAATGCGCATTAGCTGTGGACTAGCATCAAACAACAGACAGATGAGTTGTTGGTGATGGTGAACCTCAAGCCCAGCCTGGTGGTGTGCACTAGCGAGCAAAATATTGTAGCAGCTCTAGCCCTAACCGGTTTGACGCACATATTTTGCCTGGCACATGTGCTAAGCTTGGTGGTGTAGAGCTTCCTTAAAAGCAACAAACATATGTCGGAGCTGCTGCTGGAACTGAGGGCAGTGTTTGTCCACTTTCAGTGTTCTCACCCTTTGGCTACACACCAGTCTGTGCTGCAGCATCACTTCAACCTTCCATCTCACCGGCTGATATGCAACATATCAACAAGGTGGAATTGCGAGGAGCTGCATGCAATGGTGGAGTTTCAGCTGCAGCAAGCACAGCTGAGTCATCCTGCAGAACAACACTGCTTCATCATCAACTCAAGAGCTTACAATCTACAATGAGGTGGAAGTGACATAATATACAGGTGCTTATTTACAATGATGGTCCAACCATCTTGAGGAAATGGGATAAAGGCTGCATGAGGCTTTTGGGTACAGTTGACGACTTTGATTAGGGAACGTGATAGGTTGTCCTAAAGAGATGTGTTTTTAGGGAGTGTCTAAAAACGTGTAAGTTGTGGTTATACTCCTAATTTCATGGGGGAGAAAGGGTAAGAGGTGAGTTTTCTAGGTAGGAGATTGAAATGAGCCAGACAAAGACCAGATTAGGAGTGTTACCGTCTTTGTGTGTTTCAGAGGTTGAAAGTTGTGAGAGGCCACGAGAAATGGCTAGAGATAAAAGCTGGGATGCCATTGCGGAGGTGGGGCTGTTGAAGTCTACCAGGATAAGAGTTGCCAATTCTGAGGACATGAAGTGTGGCTGCCAGGCAGAAAAGCGGTCAAGGAAGTGGGTGGGTGAGCCTTGGGTATATGATGGTATATGACTGCTACTCAGAGAGAGGGGTTGGAAAACCATGGTGGTGTGAACCTCCAAAGAAGAATGGCTGGGTATTGAGGTGCGAGACTCGTGCGAGTTTCTCGCAAGTGTGACCCCGGCCTAAGAAAGCTGTGCCTGAGCTACACCAGTTGCCTGAAAAATTCTAAGTCTGCCAGGTTGCATTTCAACACTGACACCTGGACGAGCAAGCATGGACAGGGGCATTACATCTCGCTGACTGGGCACTAGGTGACTGTGGTGGCTATGGGGGAGTCAGGGAAGGGGCCGCTCCACAATTCTTGGAAATTCCAAGGCTTGCAGGGCACTTGGGGATGGAGAACTAGACCACTACACACCATAATAATGAGAACTAAACTACTAGACAACAGGGCTTGGTGAAATAAACTACTAAATACCTAAAGTTGGCTAACTAAAGCACTAAACACTATAAGATGTAGAACTAAATGTTAGGCGTCAGGATTCTCCTACTGCGAAGAATAGTTCCCAAGCATTGCCTGGCGCTGTGGTCTCCCATTCAGGTCCAGCTGCTGCGGGTGCTACTCAGCACAGTCGTCAGTTCCAGCATCTTGCTCAGGCTCGTGGTGTAAGCTTGGTTAGTGCTGGCTCTCGTGCCAAGGCCATATTAACCAAGTATATGCAAGTGCTGCCTTGCGCTCTGGAGTCTAAGGCCAGAAATCACATTACTGAGCATGTCAATGATGTGGCGTTTTATGAATGTGCTAGAGATGGTTTCTGAGCAGAGGCTCCCTCTGGTGGTTACAGACAGTACTGAACCTTTCAGCGAGGAGTGGCAATCAGGGATCACGGACTGGTCTGATATAAGGGAGGTTCCCTCCCATGATGGTTGCCGGTGATCAATTGTTCTTGTCTCAATTGTGGTTCCTGGTTCATTTGGAAGTTTGCTGGAGTCTTGCCTTCATCTCCTGCTTTCAAATAAGATATTTTTTGCTTTTCTTTTTGTGCTTGCTTTTTGCATTGTTTTCTGCACTTTGGTGGAGGTCAGCCAGGTCCCCTCCTGGGGCCTGAGCTCCTCACAGTTTATCTGCAGCCACTGTTATTTGCTCATTTGCTTTTTCCTGTTTTGTCAGCGGCTGCAGCTTGGTTTTGTTCACACTGAGATCTGATTTAGCGGGTGGCGAGATCGTGTGATCTCAGTATTTTTGTAATCAGAATTGTTGAATTTTTGTAGGGTTTTCTGGGTTGCAGAAAGTAATCTCTCCTTTCCTATCCTATTTAGTCAGCTTGTGGCCCCAGCGTTTGCTCAATCTATTTTCTGCCTATGTTTGTGTTTTCATCTTGTCTAACCACCATTATATGTTTGGGGGCTTCCTATTTTCTTTGGGGATCTGCTCCGGGGCAGATAGCTTTCATATTTCTGCCTTTAGGTGTAGTTATCTCTCAGGCTGTGACGAGGCGTCTAGGATCAACGTAGGAACGCTCCACGGCTACCTCTAGTTGTGTTTTTAGTTTAGGAATCTGCAACCCATCAGTTACCAACATCTCAGGTGTTCTGCTGCCCTGCTGTTGTTCCTGTCCTCCTCAGCTACCGAAACACAACAGTGGCGCCTTCTCATTGGTGCTCGGATGTTAGCTACTCAGGTTATGTGGCAGCTGTGGATTGGCCCGCAAACGATGTCAGCGTGAGTGTTTGGGGTCGAGCTTTGGGTTTAAAAGGCTCGCAGCGGTGCACGCGCTAGTATCATGTATGGTTGGTGTGTGTGAATGGGTACTCTATCTCTCTGTCTGCACGTGTGTGTATTGAGCTACCTACTTAGTATGTGCCTCTTCGGGTTTTTTCCCCCGCTTGGCTTATCACCTGCTTCAGCCACATGTGCTATTAGCACAAAGATCCAACCATTTGAGCTTTGCTCCCCTGTGAAGTCAACAGGGTTTTCCCCTTGCGTCTTTTTGAGTTTTTTTCTCTTGACAGCATCTATTTCATTCAAGTGTGCTCTTAGCACTGTTCAGTTACAGAGAAAGCTAAACATTTGTTCACTACCTTTCTGTAAAGCCCAACAGAGCTGAGTATTCTGGGTTCTTTTCATACTGCGTCAAGGCTGTCTGATTAAGGTGAACGCACGCTGCCTTGTTCACTCTAGCAGCAGATTCACTTCTGCATGGTGGACCCCGGGTTGCGATTGCACTTTATTATTTTATTTAGTGCAATCTGCCAATCCTAACAGTATGCCAGTGCCAGAGTCTGGCTAGAAATGGCAGACGAGCAGCGACTCCAGCTGTACATCCAACAGCTGGAGAGCAAGTTGTCCTCTCTTGAGCGGGCCGCTTCAGCTGTTGACATTGCTGGATTTCCCTTTTGTCACGTAGAGTATTGTAGTGGTCTACGCCGTTATGGGAGCGAGATGGTCAGTTCATTCTCAACACCTCCCGTTTTATGGGTGCTTTGAAAGAGGTCTTTTTGGGGCCACAAGTAACCTATGATACACCGCACCAAAAACTCCTGTCATTGACTCAGGGTTCCTCCATGGTTAGTCAATTTCCATGGTTAGTAAATTTGCCATCCAATTCCGCACTCTGGCTTCCGAGATGGAGTGGCCTGATAAGGTCCTGATACCTATTTTTTGAGGTGTCCAGCAGATCATATCAGGAATGCTTTGGCCACTAGGGAGATTCCCACTACTCTGGAGGAGTTAATATTCGTGTCTACTCGCATAGATCTTTGGCATGCTGAGCGAGAATTGGAGCGAGCTCATAGTAGATCTGGGATTCGGTTGGCTCCGAACTTTGCCAATCCTATGTGCCCCTCAACTCAGGTTGATGACCCTGTAGAGCCCATGGATGTCTCTCGAGCGGAATCCAGCACCCGCTCTGTACATCCACAGCCGACTTGTTTTGCCTGCGGGCAAGTCATTCATTTTGCCAATAAGTGTTCCAAACATCAGAGGGAGTCACAGCGTCGAGTGGCTTTAGAGAGAAGCTCATAATTTCCAGTAGATGTGTTTCCCATATTGGCCTTTGGGGTTTCTGTGTCATTTGGGTCGACTACTCTCAATACTGGTGCGTGCGTGAACTCTGTGGCTGAGGGCAATTTAATGTCTGTTACCTTCACCCAACGGCACGCAATTCCATTAGTAATGCTTCCTAAGCCGTTGTCCATTCGGGTAGCTAATGGGTCCGTTTTACCAACTCCGGTTTCCCATCAGACTATACCTCTTACTCTCACTATGTCTCCAAAACATCAGGAGATAGTTTCCTTTCTTATTGTCTCTGAGGGCATGGATGAGGTACTTCTGGGGATGCCTTGGCTGCTCCTCCATTCCCACCAGATTGATTGGGCAACAGGGAGCATATAGCAATGGGGTAGTTTCTGTAAGAATTTGTGTCTTAAGGCACAGGTGCCTCCGGGCAAGATCTCTTTTCCATCTAATCTGCAGCTGGAGGGTCACTCTAGGGTACACATCTTCAAACAGGCTGGTCTGTCTAGTTCTAAAAGGACCACTGAGTGGTTGGAGTGAAGGAGAGCTTCAGCCGATGAGCATATCCAAGCCCCCAGCTTGTGGCGGCTTTCAAGCTTCGCTATCGGGGGGGAAAATGGTAGGCGTCGGGATTCTCCCACAGCGCGGGATAGATCCCAAGCATTGACTGGCGCTGTAGTCTCCCATTCAGGCCCAGCTGCTGCGAGTGCTGCTCAGCACAGTTGTCGGTCCCAACATCTTGCTCAGGCTCGTGATGTAAGCTCGGTTGCTGCTGGCTCTTCAACCAAGGTCATAGCAACCAGGGATATGCAGGTGCTGCCTTGCACTCTAGAGTCAAGTCCAGAAATCACTTTACTGAGCATGTCCATGATCTGGCGCCTTCTCATTGGTGCTCGGATTTTAGCTGCTCTGGTGATGTGGCAGCTCTGGAGTGACCTGCGGGCGATGTCAGCGTGAATATTTTGGGTGGAGCTTTGGGTTTAAAAGGCTTGCAGTGGCGCACGCGAGCGCGCTAGTATAATGTATGGTTGGTGTGTGTGAGTGGGTACTCTATCTCTTTGTCTTCACGTGCTTGTATTGAGCTACCTACTTAGTTTGTGCCTCTTAGGGTTTTTTGCCCCTGCTTGGCTTAGCACCTGTTTCGGCCACATGTGCTAGCACAGGTCAGTTACAAGGAAAGATCCAACCATTTGAGCTTTGCTCCACTGTGAAGTCAACAGGGTTTTTCCCTTGCGTCTTTTTGAGTTTTTTTTCTTTTGACTCAGCATCTGTTTTGTTCAAGTGTGCTCTTAGCACTGTTCAGTTGCAGAGTGAGCTCAACACGTGTTTCCAACCTCTTTGTGAAGCTAACAGAGCTGAGTATTCTGCATTCAGTTCATACTGCGTGGCATTAATGCAGTCTGATTAAAGTGAACACATGCTGCCTTGTTCCGTCATTTGTTCACTCTAGCAGCAGATTCACTTCTGCACGATGGACACCGGGTTGCAATTGCAGTATATTATTTATTTTATTTACTGCAATCCGCCAGTCCTAACACTAAACTACTGGACAACAGAGGTTGGAGAATAAAATAAAAACAAAACTGAACATGGAGAACTAAACTAATAGACCACAGTGGTTATAGAATTAAACTACTAAACAGCTTGGGTTGGAGAACTAAACTACTACACACAAGGTGATGGAGAACTAAAGCACTAGACAGTGGTGTCACTAGACACCAAGTCGTGGAATTTCCAGGGCTTTTGGGGCAAACCTCTATATCTAATAATAATAACAATAATAATATTTATTTATATAGCGAGAGCATATTCTGCAGCGCTTTACAATTCAACAGTTCATGTACAACAGTCATAGCAAAGTTAACGATAATACAATTAATGCAAATATAATGACGACCATGTCTAAAAGTGCTTACAATCTGCAATGAGGTGGGTGTGACAATGTGCAGGCGCTTATTTACAATGATGGTCCAGCCATCGTGTGGAAATGGGGGGTAGATAAAGGCTGAATGAGCTAGTAACCAGCCAATATTTGCTTTTGGGTGCGGTAGAATTTGTTGGCAAATACTGATCAGAGAAGTAGAGAATGGGCAATATATTAAAAGGACATTGATTAGGGAATGTGATAGCCCACCCTAAACAGATGTGTTTTTAGGGAGTGCCTTAAACTGTGTAAGTTGTGTTTAGTCCTAATTTCTTTGGGTAGAGCATTCCAGAGGAATGGTGCAACTTGCGAGAAGTATTGGAGCTGGGAGTTAAAGGTACGGATTAGTGTGGATGTTAGTTGAAAGTTGCTTGTGGAGAGTAACGAGCAGGTAGGCTGATAAACAGAAATGAAGGAGGGGATGTATGGGGTGCCACACTGCAGAGAGCTTTGTGGGTGAGAACAATCAGTTTAAATTGGATTCTGTAATATATGGGCAACCAGTGCAATGACTGACATAGAGCAGAGGCGTCCGAGTACCGATTAGCCAGATAGATGACCCTGGCTGCTGCATTAAGGATAGACTGGAGAGGGGAAAGTTGAGGGAGGGGGAGGCCCTCTAACACTTCTTCCAGTGATTCTGCCTCCTCCAACTCCTCTAGGGCTTCCACCTCAGCCCTCATCCTTTGCCTTAATGAGGCACATGTTCCAACACTGCAGAGAGAATCTCCCCCACTTCCTTACTGCACAGACAGGGATCACAGCAATCAAGCAGAGTTTAAATTAATATGCCTTGGAGATCACAGTCATACAGATCAAGAGTTATGGACAGCTATCCATGCCGAGTTTGAGCAATGGCTGTCTGCACTGAACCAGGTGCCAGGGAAGGCAGTGTGCTACAATGGTGCAAACCTGGTGGCACCCCTACACCAGGGCAATCTCACACATGTGCCTTTCATGGCTCGCATCCTCAACTTGATGGTACAGCAATTCCTTTGCCACTGTCCCGGTCTGGAAACACTGCTCCAGAACCACTGTCATTGTGTGCTCACTTCCACCATTTCACTTAAGCTGTGGAATTATTAGCACTATATAAGTGAGTAAAAAAAATAAATATACATTGATGACATTTTTTAGCGGTACCTGCCCATAATTTTTGGAAATGTTTGGTTTCCAGGTTGGGTATCCTTAATTTGTGTTGCCTGAATTTGGCAGATGTTATGATTTGGTAGCTGAGGAGAGAAGGCAAAAAAGGAAAT
>VIAB01025427.1:10132-21372 GCA_009801035.1 Oophaga pumilio | reverse complement strand
ATTCTAGAATACCCGATGCGTTAGAGTCGGGCCACCATCTAGTGTATTTATATTAAGCAAAGAGGAAAGGAAAGGAAACATTGTTTTTGTTTTTTTTTTTTCAAAATGTTTTTTTTTTTCTTGGACTGCAATCCTTGGTTAATATATTGATGCTCCATTACTCCCTCATGTTGATTTCTTTTATGGTTTTCTTTTCCTTTGTAAAATAAAATAATTGTGCTCTCCATTTTTGAAACGCCGATATGTACTGTACATATACAGTATATGTATATCCTGTTTCTTCAACTTGTACCATTTTGACTTAAGGCTGTTTTTTTCTTCCAATTGCATGGTTCCTCACAAGTGTTCCTTGTAAATAATTATATGTATGATCTCATTAAATGGGAGTGGTATTATGTTTTTAAGTGATTACACCAGATTCTGTAATTTGTTGCGACTAAGGCTTTTGCCGAAATGCGTCAACCAGGTACTGACTATCCTGATGTGATCTTTTAATGATTTTTCAATAAAGACAAGGATATTTTTAATTCAAGGACCCTGCATAACTTTTTTCACTGTATATATAGCCTAAATACTATATGCAGATCTGGTGTATTTAACCATTTCCTGTAGTCTCTGTGGATTTGCAAAGCAATCATACAAAACCCCAAAAATACTCATTAGAGACTCTTAGGACTCCCTGCTAAATAAATATAATGCTAATTTTCCTCTTAATAATTACCTTAATTTGCATATGATATAGGAAAAGTCTATGACTATAATTATGTGGCTGCTACCTGTGCAACGAGATGATGAGAATCTGTGTAGAACATTCCTTTCCAAAGGAAATGTAATTAGCAATCAAAAAGCTGCAAATTTATCCTAAGGCTGCGCTCACACAATGCGGTGTGTTTTACAGATGACAACAGCTGAAAGCATTTTCATTGTTATTGGCCATGAAGTTATCCAGTGAAACAGATGTGTTAGCAGTGATGGCTAACCTTGGCACTCCAGCTGTTGTAAAACTACAACTCCCAGCATGCCCTTGCAACCTGCAGCAGTTGAGTCAGCAGTTGAGACATGCTGGGAGTTGTAGTTCTCCAACAGCTGGAGTGAAAGGTTCGCCATCCACTGTGTTAGAGCCTTAAATTATATGATTGTTTTTGTTAGTTCCTGCAGTCCAAGGTGATTTCGGATATTTTTATTAATTGATGGTTGGGTGTACATTATTCCCAGCCACAATCAAGAATAATCAAGTAAAAGTATTTAGCCTCCCATCGGATACCATATAGTAGTTGAACGCAGTCAGCAAATGGCATGTGGATATAGACTTGTACAATTCTGAATCAATTTTGATGAAGGGCATAATATACAGCAGTGTTGGGTGGAATGCACACCAAGTATCAGCCATAATTCCCCTAATAATCCACTTGCAATAACAGACACGCATAATGAAAATGCCCATTGATGCAAGCCACAACCAACCTCAGGAAGAATATCCTTTTAGTGTCAGCCATAATGCTCTCTAGTTGTCAAGAATTTAGCAGTCAGCAACTGCATTGAATACTCCCTTCTTCCTGATCCCATATACTTGTCCTCTTCTCTCAAGCTAAACATTCACAATGCTTCTGCTGATAAAGAGATTATCAGCATATGTTAAAAATATTCTTCTTTATTTGTCATGCTTGCTTATATAGCACTGTAATCAGGTGTGGAAATTCAGTAACGCAGGGATTGCAGAACAAGGCTGTAGAACAATATTATTTACTTTCGTAACAAAAGGGATGGCAATGGTCTCCTCACAGGGAGTTAATAAACAAGGAGCTATGAACAATAGAACAATGGGGGGTTAAAGGGTTTACTAGACAGTCTGATATTTAAATGGCACTTAACGTAGTCTTCTCTTGATCCTTATTCACATACAGTCCGCTGGGAGTTAGAATACCGGCAACGGCCGACGTGATGTCCTCAGAATTTCAACAAAGAACGGTCCAGCTTCTAATGCCAACATGCGGTCACCGGTTCTGCCCGCTGAGCCCCTAGTCCATAAATCTGTGCAGCTAAAGTGAGGAGCGCTGCAGGAGTCTCTGTACAATGGGTGTGCTGTCGCATGTCTGTCAGTAACGGAGCACGCACCTCGGGGACCTGCACGTGGCACCCACTCCTCCGCGTGAGCACTGTACTCTGTTTAGCTGGGCGTGCGATGCTCTGCACACTCACTAACTTAATGGCGCGTACCCGAAAGCTCTGCAGCGGCTCAGCTCCACGCAGTCCCTCACACTGCGGAGCGCACCACACACTTGCCTCTTCTCTCACTGCCGGCGGGAAACAGAGTTCTTTCCTGCACTTCCTGTACACTGCCCAGCTTAGCCACGCCCCCTCACCCCGGGTCATGAGACCTGTCCGGTCCCCCATTCTTTCCTCCGGGCAAAACAGGGCGCAGCCTTGACAGTTCTAGACACGGCATAATGCAGGTACCTGCAACCCGGGCTTCCTCCTTTAACTCGCCATTACACAAGAGTTCCTTCATCAGACGTTCACATTTTTCCATCTCTTGAATAATTGCCAAATAAACTGGTCTTGTTCATAAAGAGTGGGAGGTATTCCAGCTGTCGTCCGTTCTGTACCGCGTAGTTCAAGTCCAGTGGTAGAAGATGGGAGCATATTTTGATCTGACGAATCAGCCGGCTCTGGGGCTTCAGGCCTACACACTTCCCTGGGACTGGTGGATGGTAGACTATCCAAGTCCGAGAAAGAGGCGAGCTTCTCTTCCTCATCACAGTCGAGAACCATTGATTGGGGTGAGCGTTTTGGTGGTGTTTGGCACTCTCGTTCTTCAGTACCCTGCAAAAAGCAAGGATGCAACATGCTGCTGTGGACTATTCTGGTGGCGCTCCTTCTTCCCGTTTGGGTTGAACTTCATACACGGGCCCATGGGACCCAACTCGGCATTTCACTCGATACAGGGTTTTTTCCCATCGATGTTCCAACTTGCCCAGGGGCCGCTTGTCTCTGACCAACACTAGATCTCCAGCCTTGAGATCTGTCGAGCTGTCCCTCGAATAGGCGCCGTTTCATGGTGTTAGAGGTCTCCAAAACTTTGTCTGCACCAGCCGGTGAAGATTCTGCAGCCGGTGTCAATGTTCTCGAACCCAGAAAGACACTCCCGTCCGCGGATAGTCTTCTACCAGGTCCAACTCCAGCTCTGTAATTTCCCGTCCCTTTTGCCTGAACAGCAGGGTATACGGAGTGTATCCTGTTGTACTGTGTACTCAATTGTTGTACACCCAGACCAATTCAGCCACGTACTCAGGTCACCGTATTTTCCGATCTTCCTCTACTTTTCGGAGCATCTGAATTAGCGTCCGATTGAAGGATTCACAGGCTCCATTCCCCTGAGGATGATAGGGCGTCGTCCTTGACTTCGCAATCTGGTACAGACGATGTAGCTTCTCCATCACTCGACCTTGGAAACAAGCGCCTTTGTCAGAATGGATCCTGTTCAGGCAACCATACACCCGGATGAAGTCTCAGCAAATCAGCAGTCTGATCCCGAGTTGAAGTCACCATAGCAAACTTGGTAAAGTGGTCGGTCATCACCAGACAATCTTCATACCCGACATGAGCTGGGCCCACAGTTAAATAATCGATCATCAACAACTCTAAGGGGGCAGAAGTCATGATGGTCTGAATCGGGGTTCTCTGCTCCGAAAGTTTGGCTAGTTCACAGCTCTGGCATCATTGACAGGCCTCTTCTATGGCAGTCTTCAGTCAGGGGTGATATACCAGCCTCTGGAACCACTGGAACGTCTTCTCTGGACCAAAGTGAGCCCCTCATGGGCTTCTGTAGCCACTACACAGATCAACTTCTCAGGGAGCACCAATTGCCAGGTGACCCCCCAACTCCCGCACCAGCTGCACTCTTCTATAGAGCAAGCCGTCCTCTAACTGGAGTCTCTCCCACTGTCTCAGAACCTGCAGAGCCCCCGGAGATAGAGCATCTCTCATGGCTGCTGGGAAGTCACTTCAGAGCCACCCACTGTCTCAACTGGGCAAGTTCTTTATCTGCTTGCTCGAGTTGCATACAGTCATCCCGGGGGTGTCCCAGCACCTGTTTTCCAGATGCCGCTCAGATCTGTCACTACATCACCACAAATGACCTAGCAAGTTCCTGAAAACCAGGAATCTCTTCTGCCTCCAATTCTTCATCTCGATCATGTTTAAGCCGCTCATGGGTCACTCTCGAAAGAGCATCAGCATGCGTATTTTCGGCTCCAGCCCGATAAGCAATTTTATACCTATACTTCGGCATGCGGGCCACCAGTTGCTGTTCCAAGGCACCCAATTTTTCATTTTCCAGGTGGGCTAGATGATTGTTATCGGTACGCACCAGGACTTCTGACCCCAACAAGTATTCTGCAAACTTTTCGGTCATCGCCCACACCAAGGCCAGCAATTCCAACTTGAAGGAACTGTAGTTGTCTGGGTTACGTTCTAAGTCATGAAGAGACCAGCTCGCATAGGCAATTACTCATTCTTTTCTTTCCTACATCTGCGATAGAATGGCCCCCAGGCTTCCATCGGTGTGAAGGATGAAGGGCTGCGAGAACTCCACACAGGCTAGTATTGGGGCTTCAGTCAAGGCCATCTTCAAGGCTCTTAAGGCTGCTTCCTGGCTACTTCCCCATTGGATAGTCTAATTCTTTGAGCCAGATGGCACTCCCGTCAGTAGTTATAGCAGCGGTGAAATTCTTCATGAACCTTCAGTAGTACCCAGTAAGCCCCAGAAAGGCCCGAACGTCCTTCACTGTGTTCGGGTGGGCCAGTCCTGTACTGCCGCTATCTTCTCACGTGCAGGTTTCACCCCTTCAGCAGATATGATGTGCCATAGGTACTCGATTTGCTTAGGGAAAAGGTGACATTTTTGGGGCTTCACTTTCAGGCCGTTCTCAACACTTGCTCCAGCCGCCGGAGGTGTTCTTCAAAGGTGGCTGCATAAACATGCATGCATTCCTACACATGCATACCCATACATGTATACACATGCATACCCATACATGCATACCCATGCATGCATACCTACACATGCATACCCATACATGCATACCCATACATAGATACTCATGCATGCATTCCTACACATGCATACCCATACATGCATATCCATACATACATACTCATGCATGCTTTCCTACACATGCATACCCATACATGCATACACATGCATACCCATACATGCATACCCATGAATGCATACCTACACATGCATACCCATACATGCATACATGTAAATGCATACTTATACATACACATTCATACACATATATTCTCACATATACAAATATAAACAGACAAATAAAGACGATAAAATAAAATGGGAGTAAGTAATGAACTGGTAACACATGTGATGAAATATAGTAAAAGCATTTGAATGGATATAAATATAAGACAGGTGAACACATGAATAAATCATGTGTGATGAAATATGAAGTGTAAAAATGAATGGAATGCCACCAAAAGCGGTCAAATCGTTGGTAGACAAGTGACCAGAAAAACAAAGTGAAGGTGAAAATAAGACCTGATAAAAGAATTTTAAAATGAAGATGGAATAAAAATAAAAATAGAGAGGCGCACAAAAATTTGCTAATGTTTATATAAAAAGAACACAGAGGACACATTAATATCGCGATAAGTTGAAGAAAACTATAGCAGACACCAAATATAAACTCCCATTGATGCACAAGACATGTTCTTGGCTGGATCCTGAACAGTGATTATCATGGAGACGAGTCCAAGGACACTGTAATAGATGTATCTGAAAAATTACAAAAGTATGAAATTAGTTAAAAAGAACACCAGATAGTAACATCATATGAACTAAATCTATACAGATAACCATGTCTATACAGATGAGATAATCAGGAGTGTGCATTTGCTACTTTACTATTAAAAATATGCTATCCTGATTTATTATATAACACACACTGTTATACGATGCAGTCTGCTAAGGGAAGATTTAGAACTCTAATACCACTTCTTTGTTATAGAACTTTTTTGTAAAGACATTCCACAGTAGGTCGTTTGCACTCTATATCTTGTGTCTCTAATGCTGACTATAGGCTTAACAATCGGTATTTAAATTCAAAATGATTTTATTAACATTACCAATATTTGCTTTGTCCATTCTTGTGACTGAGAAATTGTTACTATTAGTCAGAATCCTTATTGCGCTATAATTGCAGTATTTTATTTATTATTATTTGTGCCTGCTTTAGTTATTTGGTTTTTATTTTCTGTGAAATCATAGTTTTGCAAACTTTTTATTGAAATAGAAAGCCTCCATTCACTTCAAACCATCTGTAAATGTTGTATCTGCCAAAACTAAATCCCATATTTATGCGTTTTATTGGGCTTTCCAGCTGCTGTCTGACATTGAGTGTTCCCCATAATATCTTCTTCTAAAAAAGATAACATTTGGTGTAAACTGAGTAATGTCATATATCATCTTTCTTTTTAGGTACAATATGCAGAACAATGACAGTGAGAATGGTCACAATAAGCCAGATAATCAAGATTCAGTAAATGTCCCAGTTTCTCCTGATCAAAATAACTTATCAACTCTTGATGAAAACTCACCACAAGTAACCGATTTGAAACCTAGTAAAGATGACACAAGTGGACCAGCTGAGAATGACATTTCAGAGGAACTGAGCCGGCAGCTGGAAGATATAATTCAGACTTATGCCTCTTCTGATTCTGTGAGTGTTGAGAATCAGAACACTGGTTTTCCAATCAAAGAAGAACAATTGAATGACGGTGGAGATACTGAGGATGCAAATTCAGAAGAACCAAAAGAAGCTGTTTCTTCATCAGCCAAAGACTCTGCATCAAATAAAGACCAAAAACAGGATAAGAAAATGTTAAAAGGCCTAGGTACGTGATTACATTTTAAACAATATTTTCATCTACTCTAAACTAATTCATAATTTCATAGTTTTAAGATATGTAAGAAGACCTTCAAGTTCAACCTTTAACCTAATGTGTTTATCCCAGTAAAGGTAAAAATCCCATGAGGACTGGAATAAGATTTCTGGAGTAAGGAATGACCATAGCTCTTCATAAATTAGGCAAGCTTGTGGTTCTACTGCCCCAACTCCACCCATTTTTGCAGTGCTGGGTGAAACTGGCATCAAAATACTAACAATCGCAAACTTTTTGCAACTTTTCAAAGTCATTGACTCCAGAATTCTGGTGTAATCACTTTGAAGAATTATGGCCATAGTGGTCCAATCACTGCAAAAACTTAAGTTACATCCTGTATGTTAATTAGAGTGCTTAGCAGGGGCATAATGAGCGCTGTCACAAGGGTTGAGAGGATAGGTCCTAAGGAGGAGGGGGCCTGTCAGTGGCCAGCACTATTATCAAGTGTCTGTGCATTATTCGGAAACGCATCTAGTTGAATACTATTTTGGAGCAGAAAGACACTGGCTTACTGCATCTCTCTAACTATACAGCAGAAGGCCTGTCAATGGCCCACATTGGCAGAGAACACATGCATACCTTCTCAGACAGTCCAATGACGGAACTTCATTGCACCACCTGAGTCTGGAGAAAGAGCAAGATCAAACTGCTCATTGTGGGACCAGTGACAGGTAAGAGATGGGGTTGTTTTTTCAGACCAAAAAGGGGGACAACATTCATGTATGAGGTCGCAAAGGGGGACAATATTAAGGTATGAAGGATGGCACCAGAGAGATCACACAGAATTGCACCGCTGCCACCACATGTGATGAACCCGCACCTCATCACCCCGCCTGACGTCACTATTACATCAGAGGATTCATGCTGTACAGTCTTCACAATTACACCAACATGATATTCCATGTTATACTCACGCCCAGACTGTTTAGCATGAGTGTGGATCATGGCCCCACTGTGCCACTGACCAGAGTTCCCCGGAGGAACGTAACTAAGCAGCTACCTTTGTGTTCACTGGAGCCTCTGGTGGTGAGTCAGGCTTGTGCGGCAGGTAGCTACCAATTAACACTCCAGCACAGCGTCTGGCAGTAGTAGTTAACCCCCAAGGGGAAGGACACTGTAGCGAGGCAGATACAGTAGGTAGATTCATAGACAGGCAGGTACTGACAGTTACGACTGGTATACAGACAGGCGTTGGCATATACAGGTGATGTACAGGCAGGCGGGTACAGGCAGACACGACTGATATACTGGCGGGCAGGGGGGACGGCTGATATACTGGCAGGCAGGCGAGCATGGCTGAAATAAGGGCAGGCAAGAGGGCACAGCTGATACACTGGCGGGCACGGCTAATATACAAGCCAGTTCAGACTGGAGGGACAGGAACAGTTTCAGGAAGGACTGGGTCACTGGCATGTATGACTGAAACACAGGAACAGGTAGGACCCAGTTCAGACTGAACAGACATGAATAGTTACAGGAAGGACTGGTAGGTATGACTGGAATATAAAACAAGTAGGACCTAATTCAGATTGGATAGACAAGGAACTGCATACGCAATCAAGCGGTAAACCGCAGACGGTGTTAAGCTAGAAACTGCAGATGCGGTCAAGCAGGAAACTGCACATGCTGTAAAGCGGGAAACTGCCGATGTGGTCAGGCAGGAAACCGCAGTAGTGGTCAGGCAGGGAACTGCACATGCAGACAGGCAGCGAACTGCAGATGCAGACAGGTGAGACAGGATATAGTCCATATGGAATGAACAGGAACAGGGGCAGACAGGATCAAGTTCACATAAGACTAATACAAGGACAGGGACATGCAGGACCAGATTGACACAGGGTACTTACAATGAAGTAGCAAGGGTACACTCAGATCTCTAATGTTGAACAGTGAAAACAGAATAGGGATAGGTACTGGTTCAGACACTGCAGATTTTTCAGATAGGTATTGGTTCAGATGCTGCAGATAGTAGAGATATGTACAGGTTCAGACACTGCAGATTTAGCTAAAGGTACTGGTTCAGACAATGCAGGTTTAGAGATAGGTACTGCTTCAGACACTGCAGGTTTAGGGATAGGTACAGTTACAGATCCAGCAGGTTTAGCAATATGTACTGGTTCAAACACTGCATGTATAGGGATAGGTACAGGTATAGACACAGCAGTTTTAGGGTAAAATCCAGACTTAGCTAAAAACAGGTTAACATATTGGTCCTAATTCAGACAAGGACAGACACAGATACATGTACAGGTTCAGGGTTCAGGCCTGGGTATTCAGCACCTAGGGTGGCAGAAACAGGAAAGATTAGAAACAGGTACAGACTCAGGGTTCAGGGCTGAGTTTACAGATCCAGGAAAACAAGTTATGGCGAGATCAGAAACAGGACAGGACCTGGCAACTCAGTACTTGCACACACACTGAAAGAAAATGTTGCACAGGCACCTTCTAACAGGTGGAGGTGCCTTAAGCACCAAGTGCATCTCAGCAATAGGCTGTGGACACACTGTCTTTTTAAGAATCAGGAAGTTCCCACTCGTGCACACTAAGCATGCAACCAGGAAACATGCACAGCTAGCAGAGGGCACAGAGCTTACAGATGCAGTGGTCAGATGAGATCAAAATTGAACTTTTTGACCACCTTGGTAAATACTATGTGTTATACCAAACCAACACAGCTCATCACCCCTAAAACACCATCCTCATAGTGAACCATGGTGGTGGCAACATCATGCTGTGAGGATGTTTTTCAGCAGCAGGGACAGGGAAAATGGTACAAGGGGAAGATGGATGGTGCTAAATACAGGAATATTCTTGAGCAAAACCTACTTCAGTCTGCCAGTAATTTGAGACTGGGGCAGAGGTTCACCTTCCAACAAGAGAATGACCCAAAGCATACTGCTAAAGAAACAGTCGAGTGGTTTAAGAGGGAATGTGTAGGCATGGCCTAGTCAAAACCCAGAACTTAATCCAATTGAGAATCTGTGGTCAAACCTGAAGATTGCTGTTCATCAGGGGAAACCATCTAACCTGAAGGAGCTGGAGCAATTTTGCTTTGAGGAATGGGCAAAAATCCCAGTAGCAAGATGTGGAAAGCTCATAGAGACTTATCCAAAGTGTCTTGCAGCTGTAATTGCCACAAAAGGAGGCTCTACAAAATATTGACTTTAGGGTGGTTATGCACACTGAAGTTTTCATTTATTTTGTCCTATTTCTTGTTTGCAGCACAAATAAAAGAAAACCAAATGTTCACAGTAGTAGGCGTGTTCTTTACACAAAACCAAAAAAAGGTATTCCAAAAAGGGACAATATCATAAATATTGTGTCAATCCTTTATTAACAAGAAAATCACATATAAATACATACACATAAAAAAAGAAAATAAAAAACACAAAACAAAGGCACATAAAAATATTAAAACAAAAGCTACAGTAGGGGAGGGTGTGTCCTGTAAGATATAATATAAATTAACCCAATAAATTCTCTATTCATCCACCACTGCGCAATCATGTGGGCATGTTGACACAGTATATAGAACAGCATTTATTGAATGTTAGTTTTAATATAAATATGTAGGAAAATTTCATTTCAAATAGTCACACATTATTGCTTATATGAACTGATACAAGTCTTTTTATATATAAATCTCTTATGTCACAAGGTATAAACAATACTAGTAAGTAAAAAGTGCAACTGTACTAAATAGCTATATTAGCTCACTATAAGAGATTGTAATACATGATTGAGAACAGACAATCTGTGCCATGAATCCTACTGATAAATACACAATATGAACAATGAACTCATGATATGGTAGAAAAATATATATAGTGCAATCAAAATGAGGACTTATCACAGCTCCCTTACAACACTACAGCGCCGTTTCGGTCCTGCTTCATTAGCTTGTTTTATGTTTTAACATTTTTTTATGTGTATTTCTTTGTATGTGATTTTCTTGTTAATAAAGTATTGACACAATATTAGTGATATTGTCACTGTTTGGAATACATTTTTTTTGTTTCTTGTGCTATTTTGGTATTCGGGTTTATTGCCAACATATTTTTGGTATTTCCTTCTTTTTGTAGTGCTTATTATGTTCTTTACATGAATTGATGCAAATCCTCTAAATAAACAGTGAAATTCAAAGTTGTGAGGTAGCAAAAATGCCAATACTTTCGCAAGCCACTGTACTTGTCATTTGATAAACGCAAGAATATTATTTAAAAGTATTACTTAGAAAATGATGTTATTGTGTTTTCCATCATATTTATAAATGGTATTTA
>VIAB01025424.1:25676-40405 GCA_009801035.1 Oophaga pumilio | reverse complement strand
TAGATGAGATGAATCTGTGCTGCACTTTATCTACATGCTCAGTATTGAGGCAGTGCTGTGCAGTCGGAGTCTGGAGTCAGGGAAATTGAGGAGTCGGAGTGAGAGGTGTGTCTTACTAACTCCACAGCCCTGGGTAGAACAAGGGGCAATGGACCACTGATAGATCTACTATAGAAGTGGGCAAAGACCTTTAAAGAATCACAAGATCAAAAGTGTGAAGTTTTTGCTGTTATTTTATTCCTACTGCTTTTGATTGTTCTGCTCCCATGGGGAAGTTGCTCACGGGATCTGTGGGGGGTGTTTCTTTAGGCTGCTCTGCATTATTACACTGTGAAAACCTAGCATCAAAAGCAAATTGTGTATATACCCTGTAATAAGTAAATAATAAAAAGTGCTAGTCTATGTAAATAACACAGGGTACTTAGTTAACACAATTTTGAACAAAAAGTGTAAAAGCCATCCCATTGCGACAAGGTGTGCCCTATCAGGATGGAACCTAATTTTTGTAGTTCACCTCACTGTGTCAGCAGACCTCAAAATATCTGGAGGCAGAGCAGGACCCAGACTGGACCATTCAGACACCTGTCCATAGAAAGATATATGCACAACATGCCTAGCCCAAGAAGGTTTTTATTATCCGGTGAGCAACATCGCCATGTACAGTCTGTAAAAGGTAACACTAAATAAAAGACCCATATCTCCGGATTTGTGTGGCATGGTTAAAAAAAAATTAAATAATTTTTTTTAGGGACCGCGGAAATAAATATGGGCAAAAACTGGCCACTTGTATTTTTATCTTTTTCATTGCTTGTGGTGTGGAATGTTAATCAGCAATGATGTATAAGATTGGACGGGGGAGAAAAAAAGTGTCAGCTTAAATGGGCTGTCTCTTAAAGATAATCAGTCTTCGTCTGTCACGTTAGGTTACATGGACGTCATAGGGATTTCATCCAGCAAGATCTGCTGTTTGATATGGACGCCAGTAGCTGGACCGGTGGCGATCAGCTGATCGACATCATGGCTGTAATATAAAATTCTGTAAATGCATTGAGGTTTGATGTCAGGAATATGCTTGTTTTAGGTTGTGGCTGTACCCCCAGGTGACCGCCATGAAGGTGGCTTCTTGTTAGCTGGTTAGTCTGTAACCATCTAGTGCTGTTGTTTCTATTCACTAACACATATTAGTGATCTGCTTGTTTCAAGGCAAACTAAATATTGAACACAGAGCATTGCCAAAAAAGAGTGTGGTGCCTGCCAGGAGCAGCTAAATGATGTCTGGAGTGAATGCTTTGATTAAGATTCATCAGAGCATTCAGTGTATAATCTATCATTTGGATCAGCCGCAGCTTTTGGAAAAGAAAAGTTCAGATCTTAATGAAACTTGTCATCCCTATAACCCCTTTGGTTACATTCTATTTTGTGCATTACGTGTCTGGCGGATGAGCTGCCTTGGCTTTTGCTAATATTGAATCTATCATTTCATGCAAACACATATTACTATTTTTTATTGGTACATACTGGACGCCAAACACTTTGTCAGAGTCATTTAGACCTACGATTCTAGAATGTTCTTCTGTTGTATTTAACTAACGTCATCTATTTTTATAATATATCTCCTTACTAAAAAGTATAATCAGTATTTTTAAAGGGAGTCTGTCAGCAGGTTTTTGCAATGTAATCTCAGAACGGCATGCGGAAGCAGCCAAATCACAGATTTCAGGGATGTGTCACTTATTAGGCTATGTGCTGTTGTTTCTAATCAAATTAAGGTTTTATCGCCAGGAGATTCACTGCCATAATAGCTGCCTTATGACAAGTGGTCTGACTATGCTCCCCCCCCCGTGATAATGAGCTCATTATTATTAGACAATGCACATAGAGAGCTGTGGTGTGGGCGGGGTTAGATTTCTGAGCTCTGCTTCATGTTGCATCTAAAAAACTCTGATTGTGTCACAACTGCTGCACCCAGTAAACTAAGTGATACATTGCTGGAGTCAGGGTTTCGTTTCCTACAGTATGCTGCTCTAAGATGAGGTAGCAAAAACCTGGCGACAGATTCCCTTTAAATGGAACTTATCATAGTCAAACTTAGGCCGGGATCACACATGCGAGAAACACGTCCGAGTCTCGCATGTGAAATCCCAGCTCTGGCGCCGGCACTCGGGAGTGGAGCAAGTGGCTGCATAGAAATACATGGAGCCGTACACTCCACTCCCGAGTGCCGGCGCCAGTGCTGGGAATTCACATGCGAGACTCGGACGTGTTTCTCGCATGTGTGATCCCGGCCTTAGAGTAGAAGTTGAACAAATTGGTATAAAGGTTTGTGGGCAAAGATTTATTATATTTTAATTAATTAATTTGGATCACCTGCTCATTCTGGATTTAGGTGTCCCTTGGGTGGGCTTATTAGCAATTGTCAGTCTTCCCTGTAGATCTGTATATACAGAGATAACTGTCACTCACTGATTGGGACCTCCCACTGGACTCTTAAGCTGAGGATGAATCAGAATTAATTAGAAATTAAAAATCACACGTTACATTGATCCTTTTATTGCAAAACTGTATATCAAATTGCTCAGCTAATTTTCCTTTATCACTTGCTGAGTCTTATTGTATATTATAGATTTATGGTATCAGATTTTCTGCTTTGATATATTTCAGTAATGGATGTGTTCTTGGTTAGCTCAATGAAATAGGGTTATACAACTGTCCTATTTTTGAGACAAGTCACTCGTGTAGTCAGTGGAGATTTCTTCCGCAGGGGAAAGGTACCCCCTTCAATTTTATTCAGGCAAATGAAGTCCACCATAGCTAGAGTAGTTAGTGTATTAAAATTTTCAATGAAAACAACGTGTTTCAGGGACCTATGGGCCCATTTATCAAGTAAATACACTTTACTTGACAAAGGGGCCCCTAGGTCCCCAAATCTTATCTTTAGTGATTTGAGAGTTAACCATAGCGAGATCGCTGCTGAGATCGCTGTTGCGCCACAAAACTTGTGACTCCGCAGCGATCTCGCTTACCGTGACGGGGACTTTACAGTTACCTATGTTTGAATTGCACTAAATGAAAAACTCAGCTTTGCTGTATCTATCGCCGGCGTTAATAAAGCAGCTATTGGGGCTTTGATGTCTACGTGCATCTGTCGAGGAATCTGCCTGCCAATACCAAGCTCGTCGTTACCATACATTTCCATATAGATAATGACTAGGGCCCGCATTGTTTACCCCAATCAATTAATTGCTTCATCTCATCGCAAAACCCTTAACACTTTGCATTACTGATACATCCACCAGCTGTGATGACATGGCACAAGTCGGCCCATTACTTGAGTTATCAATCAGAAGAGTCTTGTTTTGGTTCAATAACCAGAATTAGCCGGCATTAAATATCATCTTCATTTCTAAAGCCAAATGATGGATGAGGATGTCTGCTCCTTAAATGAATAACCCTTTCTTGAGATGTGTCCTCTGGATGGATAAGAAGAGGGTGAAATGTAATCCACATGCAGGAACTGCTCTGAAGAAAGAATGTTAATCCCACACTCCCATGACAGGGCTGCGGATAGGCCGGCGCTGGGCTGTAGAGTTCCCTCTGGAACAAGCACAATGCTGGATGGAATGACAGCTTGTCCACTGTCATCAGCCGCCTATTGCATGTCACATGCCACAAGCCTGACAGCCTCCTCATCACTTCTTTGTTCCCTCATGAACGATTTATGGGACGTTTATTCTGCTAGTGGTCACTGAGTATATTTTGGTCAGTGTGACCAGTGCAGTCTGTACTTGTGTACGAAATGTCCTTAATCCCATTACATTTTATAGGTCTGATCTACACTATATCTCGTAAATAAATGACTCGCGAGTTTGTTTCCCCTTGACGTAAGGCCCCCATACACATTAGTCTAGAGTCGGCCGAACACACCGATATCTAATATATAGGGGGGGCTCCTGATTTTCCTCCGACATATCTGGCCTGTTCAGTTTTCAACAGCTGATCCTTTAATTCTTTGGGAGATAAGCCCTTGCCAGATGATTTTGGCAGAGGATCTCTCATAGAAAACATATGAATGCTCGGCTAAGCGATCCTTTGTATGGGGTTCATCCGACGGCTGTCTAATGTGTGGGGGGGGGCTTTATACCTGCTTTCTAATTTTATATTATGAGTTTCATCAAGCTCAGACACTTATTACTTATATCTTTGATCACCATTTTATAGGTTTTACATTAGAATTTGAATAAAATGTTGAGCACCTTGTTAAATATCATAATATTTATGGTACCTTGTCACAGTTCTTAGTCCAGAGCTACAATCACAATTCTGCTGGTTGCTGTTGTAAACTGTCAACCAACGTGTTGTCAGACAAGCTTCGCTGAGCCACTTTTATTCAGGGAGGGAAAGCTAGTTCTTATGTAAAGTGTAAGTGTAAGGGGATGAAGTATCATGTTCTCTTTGCTTGTCGTCCTTAATAGGTTTTGATATTGCTTGTTCCATTATGATGTGTACATGTCATAATAGAGTAGTACTGCTACATGAATACATGTATTACCGCCTACTGATAATCGTACTGCTACATCTTTAGTGTATTACTGTTTCTTGTAAATATGCATTTTGTGTGTTTTAGTAAGGTATGTTTTATTTGCACTAGTATTAAGGAAAGAGTAGTGCACCCGTTGGCCACTAGATGGGGGGTATTTTAGTGCCCATTTTTCTTAGATAGTGTATAGTGTTAGTACATGGTTAATAGTAGGAGGGGCTGCTGTGTGGTAAGCAAGTGAAGGAATAGATTCTGGTCAGAGGGCGAGGGACGTCCGAAGGGTCCATAAGAGCTATAAGCCCGGACGCCTCAGCAGTCACACAACTTGAAGTGAAGTAAACCTCAGTCATCCACAGCATTAGAAGAGTTCAGCAATGGGCCAGTACAGTAGAGAAGACAAAAATGTGGCAACTCATTGCCTGGGCAGAAACCCTTAGAACCAGGGCGAAACGGCCAAGGGACCCCACAGATACAGTGAGTACAGACAGAAAGGATGTGGTGCAAACGCAGAAGACAGAGCAGAAGGGCAGTACTCTTTCAGTGGTTTCTCACTCCCGAAGTTAATGATCTTGTGTCTGGGGCGAAACAGACCGAGGGATGTATTTCCGTAGCAGAGCCGTGCAGAGTGAATGCTGAGGAACCGTCAGGTACGATCAGACTCGGACCCGCGCTTTGTGAACACGAGAGTAAGGGTCCCGTCACACTCTTCAATGTCCCAGCGATCCCACCAATGATACGACGTGGATGGGATCGCTGGTGAGCTGTCACATAGGCAGACTCACCAGCGATCAGGACCAGCGAGCACGCTGGTATCCAATGTACACATCGGGTAACTGAGCACCGCTCGGCACCTAGTAACCCGATATGTATCCTAGATACTGGCTCTCAGCGCTGTACAGCAGAAGCTGGGAGCCAGTAACCAGGGTACATATCGGGTAACTAAGCACCGCGCGGCACCTAGTTACCCGATATGTACCCTAGATACTGGCTCTCAGCGCTCTACAGCAGAAGCTGGGAGCCGGTAACCAGGGTACATATCGGGTAACTAGGCGCCGCATAGTGCTTAGTTACCTGATGTGTACATTGGATACCAGCTCCCAGCTTCTGCTGTAGAGTGCTGAGAGCCAGTATCTAGGGTCGCTGATCGTTGGTCTCCCGCTGTCACATGCAGCGATGCGTGCTGGCCAGCGGGAGACCAATGATGAAAAAATGGTCCAGGACATTCAACGACGATCAGCGATACCCAGCAGGGGGGTTGGTCGTCGCTGCGTGTCACACTAAGTGAGATCGCTGGCTAGGTCGCTGTTGCGTCACAAAATCGGTGACGCTTCAGCGATCTCGCTCAGTGTGATGGGGGCTTAACACAGGGAAAGAAAGGGAACAATGTTTTGTGAAGCACTTTGTAAAAGTTGTGAAGCTTATGGATGTGCTGAGCGATGAAACTAGTAAAGATGTTCTTGTTGAAGTTTAAATGGACTGTGTCTCAGTTTGTGCTAATTTACCTGGAGAGAGTCTCCCACAGCATAAAGAGGAACCAGAAGGAGCTGGACCAGAAGACACAGTGATGCTGACTAATGGTGAATATGTTTCTGTGAGTGAAGGCCAGGACACAGAAGCCCAGGTGTCCACGGCCACGACTACTGCCCTGGTACACTCTAACATAAGATTGTGATTAAAATTGTAGTTTTGACAGCCTTTATCTATCTGCCCTATGGTGCATATGGATGAAATAGAAAAAGGGATACCTATCTGGGTGCCCCTCACTGCAGTGTTAGCTTACTGATTGTTCCTTGTATGACCCCTGATTAATTTATAAATGAGGGAGCAATTTGATAAAAAGAGGTTGTCCCTTTAAATATATAAACTGGTATGTAAATATGACAAGCGTTATCTCTATGCGTCCTAGTACTCCCTGTAGCTCATTACAAGAATTTATGTGACCAAGGTGGAAATGGTCATTATCTCAACCAGTGGGCATGACTGGAACATTGATACATCACTTATGGGCTGTTTCTGTTGTTTCAATACAATCAGTGTCTTATCAGCTGGAGATTATCATTAGAGGACTAAGGGCCCTGTCTCACATATCGAGATCGCTAGCGAGATCGCTGCTAAACAGCGATCTCAGCAGCGATCTCGCTATGTCTGACACGTACCAGCGATCAGGCCCCTGCTGTGAATCGCTGGTCATGTCAGAAAGGCCAGGACTTTTTTTTGATCGCCGGTCTCCCGCTGGCCAGCACGCATCGCTGCGTGTGACAGGCAGGAGACCAGCGATCTACTGGTAACCAAGGTACACATGTGTATGTTGGATACCAGCACGCTGCTGCTGCAGGGGAGCTGGTAACCAAGGTACACGTCGGGTTTCCAGGTGCGGGGCTGTGCCTGGAAACCCGATGTGTACGTTGGATACCAGCGCGCTGCTGCAGGGGAGCTGGTAACCAAGGTACACGTCGGGTTTCCAGGCACCGCGCAGCACCTGGAAACCCGACGTGTACCTTGGTTACCAGTTCCCTGCATCAGTCCGCTGGTATCCAACGTACACTGCGGGTAACTAGGCGACGTTACCCGCAGTGTCGCTGTCCTGATCGCTGCCTGTTTGGCAGCTCAGCAGCGATCATGTAGCGACACACAAGCGATCCTGATCGTTGTCGGGATCGCTGGTGTGTCGCTATGTGAGACGGGGCCCTTAGTGCCTTGTGCCTCTTGGTCCAATCCAGCCTCCCTCCACTGATTGGCAGCTTTCTGTCAATATACAGCGTATAAAAATTGCTGCCAACAAGTGGTGTGGGCGGGGTTTTACAGGGCTCATCATTCAGAGCTCTGCAGCAGAGAAAACTGTCATTGTATCACAACTGCTACACCCAGTAAAGTAAGGAATCGTGTTGGAATCGCTGGAATCGGGTTCCCTGTAAAACCTGCTGACAGATTCCTTTAAAACGTTATGGGTTGGTACAAGTATTTAAAGGATTTTCTTTTTTCATCAGTGTCCCTCAATAACCATGAACTGTAGGTTAGAATTTTGGAGACAGTCACTTTACTTGTCTGTCACCATGCTCCTCTTGACTCCATCTTTCCACTGCTATGATCAATAAACAATTAATTTTGCCTATTTAGAGGACTGAGGCGCGACACACAGACTCTCCTATTGAGTCTAAGGATACAAGGTACATGTGTAACAGATGACAAGACTTAAAACCTTTTGTATTCACAATTGTGACCTTGTAAATGGCGTGCATCTTTTATACTGTATGCTTCAATATTAACTCTGCAATGATAGAAGGGACACATTTGGCAACGCACCAATCTAGTGGAGGTCATGTCAATGTTCAGGTCCTGGCTTCTCATACGTCAGAATATATATTATTCAACGATTACCATAAAACTAGAAAACCCCTCAAAGAAGCTATCTTTTGAAGTCGACCACTTATTTAAAGGGAGCCTGTCACCAGCTTTTCTCCATATAAAGTACAGCCACCACCATTAAGGCCACTTTTAGAGCATTCTAGAATGCTGTAAAAAAGTCTCCAATACAGTCTGCAGATCCTAAAAAAGACCTTTTATTTTACCCATAGACGGCGCGTTCTGGTCCTTTGGGCATCTCTGGGCTTGATCCGGCACCTCCTTTCTTCCTTCATTCGCCAACCACTTTGCCAGTTTTTTTGTGGATGACGCGTCCTACGTCAACCACGCAATGTCCCCCAATCGCACTTCTCCATTAGTGCACTTCTCTCTGCCCTGCCGAGGGCAGAGCAATGTACTGTAGTGTGCAGTGTGCAGTGGAGTTCGCTTTAAATGAAGGAAGCTGATTGTAATAAACCTGGTTTCTTTCTCCTGTTCCCCAAAGGTCATCCATGGTCATTAGGGAAACTCAACCATGGTCATCAGGGAAACTCAACCATGGTCACCAGGGAAAGTCAACCATGGTCATCAGGAAAACTCAACCATGGTCACCAGGGAAAGTCAACCATTGTCTTTAGTGAAGCTGGCTGTTTCATCCAGACCTCCAAATATAGATTAGAAAAAGGGCGCACACAAGCAATCCTTATGTAAGATGAATCTACTTAGCAAGTGTCAAGAGAAGTCCAATGACTACCATGGCCAAACGCTGACCCTTACCACCTTGCCACTTTCGGGGAACCGTCCTCTTTCTTGGGCATGAACTTCTTGAGTTTCTACTAATGTATAAATCTTGTAGAGGACTGCTTGTGAATGTGCATCTTACGAGGTGGTGAGAGAGCCTCGCTTTATACATGCACTGAATCAGTGAGCTGAACTAAACCCTGAGTTGTGCAGATTTATGGACTACATCTAAACCACCACCACCATGACTTCTATACACCCTACAGTGGCTGGCAACTCTTGTGAGAAACTCCTCCACTTTTGGAGCTGCCTCTGGAAGACTACCGTACGTCTATCTCCACAGAAATTGGTATAAGGAGTTGTGTCCGTGCAGACACCAGCGTGGATGCAGTATTGGACGTCTGCTCAGCCATCACATCAGCTTGCCGGTGGTGCAATGTTCGAAGGCTGCTTATTTCCAGGTGCCAGAACGCCATGTGCTCACATTTTATGTCTGTAATTTGGATTAGTGGAGCCAGTTTAAGTACACCTATGTAACGCAGGCAGGAAACGTCCTGATGTAACGCCATATGTGCTGCACGCTCTAATGTTGTTAGCACTTTAGACAATCGATAACGGTGGAGCACATGGCCGACTTTCTTGCTTCAATTAAGTTGCTTTCTTTCTGCCATGTAGACGGTAATAATAGAAAGGCAGAACATATGTTGCCTGCAGTTGCTTTCTGCTGCTTTTGTTTGGGGAACAGAGATTTCAGGTTGGAGAGACGCTAGAAGGCTGATTAATTCATTAAATGTAATTTGCTTTCAGTTGTGCGCATATGTTGCCAGTAAGACGACTTTAAAGGGATTATCCAAGTTGTCAAAAACAGAGGGCAAGTAAGGAAATGTGCTAAAATGATGAAAGAAGAAATACTTATGTGTTGTATCCCCTACCATTCCAACGCTGTCATTCTGGTGCTGCCCCCCAAGATGACGTGCTACATACCACCCTTGACTTCAGGGACCGATCACTAGCGTTCTCATGCCATACATGCAAGCATCAGCACTGAGGCCAGTGTTTGGGTGCAGCCGTCTTGTGCGGTATACTGCACAATATTGCTGAACCAAGGACACAAAGACCAGCGGGAAAGTAATGCTTCTGTTATTTAATCCTATTGCTCCCTCTCTCCCACTTATCCACTTTTTTCAAAACTACAAAACCCTCACCTCTAGGATTGAGAATGGGGCCATATCTTGCATTGCCAAAAATAGACAGTAGGCTTCATATGCTTCTATCCCAAATCTATTCTGTGTGATTTCCAAAAATTGACAAACACTTTTGGAAATGTATGGGCTAAAGTGAATAGAAAGAGCTGCACATATGTGGCTGCCGCTCTATTCCAAGCAGCACAGGACCGGACCCTGTTCTCATAGTAGGTGCTTATCACAGAGATCTATGAGATGCGGACACCACTTAACGTGTGTTCTCAAGTTTAAAAGTTATCCCCTATCCATAGGGGATCCAAAGGCTGGCGTATAAATTTCTGTTCGCTGAAGGGCCAAGCGCCATGGCCCCCAGCGACCACGAAAACTGGTGGCTCTTCAGAATAGAGTGGTGGTGGTCGATCATGTACACTGCTGCTCCATTCATTTATTAACTGGAGCAGCAATGATTGCTGAGAGCTGTGCTTGGCTGATCTTCGGCACTCCCTTTAGAATGTAGGAAAGGCAGCGCACATGATCAACCTCTGCTCCATTGAGTCGGGGATTTCTGTGGGCCACAGTTGTCGGACTCTCAACGATCGGAAAGTTATCACTTATCGCATAGATATCCACTATAAGATGGAAATTTGAGAACATCCCTTTAAGTAATAGCTTTATTAGGGGTAAGCACTAACGTGAAAAAATAAAGTAATTTTTGGAGCTTTCTTGGGATCCTAAGGTTAAATGTTTTTCTTTGTGGAGAGTGACATGTCAAGCCTGACATGCCAAGGTGAGGAGACTTTTAAGCTGTAATGCTCCTGTGGGAAATATGCCAGTTATCTCTTGAGAGACCAAGAGGAATAGAACTCTAGTGCCACCTATAGGAAGAAGCAATCCTAAACGTCAGCTTGTTAGAGAGTCAATATTGACTTTTAGGATTGCTACTTCCTATAGGTGGCGCTAGAGATTTATTCCTCTTCGTCTCTGAAGAGACAATTTGCATATTTCCCGAAGTAGCATTGCGGCTTAAAGGTCTCCTCGCCTTGGAATGTCAGGCTTTACATGTCACTCTCGGAAGGAGAAACGTTTACCCCTTGGATCCCGGTAGGATGACTCTCACCCACCCAAACCAGATCTAACACTTTGCACTGACAAGGAGCAGTACCCCCTCGATGTGAGTGTTCTGACTACCTTACTGGCACAGTAACACAAATAGACACATCTTGCAGTGGTCGGCATCCTGTAGCACGTAGCACTCCAGGTGTATTGATTCTACAACCCCAGGGGTCTGCCAGGTCATTCTGGAGAACCTAAGGTTGCAGACGACAGCTCCGGTGTGTAGTGTGTTGGTGGGTACCATGACCACCATATAATTTGTTTGATATAGAGATGTTTCTAGCGAAGTATTAAGATGGCATATATATTTTAGTTAATATCAGAACATCTTTGGAAAGTTTCCATTTTTTTCTAATACAATACACTCTGCAAAACTTCAGATATAACTAGAAGTCTGTGAAAATGACAAAAACAGAGGACAAAATACTACTATATCCATAAATGTACGAGTGCATCCATTGTTAAATCTGCATCTCTTAGAAAGCAACATAATAGAGGAGGAGAACAATGCCTCCCCGATGCACTAACATTAGCAGAACATAATGACTTCTGAACTAAAGTGATCATGTAACCTTCTGTTTACTGTACTGGATGGAAATCAATATAAAAATAAATATGTGGTATTGTTATGGCTGTACTATTA
The DNA here is from genome assembly GCA_009801035.1 of Oophaga pumilio. NCBI lineage: Eukaryota > Metazoa > Chordata > Amphibia > Anura > Dendrobatidae > Oophaga > Oophaga pumilio. The sequence continues at coordinate 28,845 of VIAB01025424.1, read as the reverse complement.
ATATGAAAGTAATTAATATGCCTTTCAATTTTCAACTTATTTATGCATCTTAAATGTAAACAAATGTAAAAACTTTCTAAATAGTTTTAGCTACAAGCAACTTACCATTTTCTGTTGATGCCTTCAGTGCAGACTTTTGAGTCCAACTAGGCTACTGTGTAGTCATACTATGTCTGATCAGTCCCCTACTTCTTGCTAATTTTTTTTTATTAAATTTAAAAGGAATCTATCACCAGGTATTTGCTACCCCATCTGAGAGCATCATGATGTAGGGGCTCATGATGTAGGGGCAGAGACCCTGATTCCAGCGATATATCACTTACTGGACTGCTTGCTTTTATTATGATAAAATCATTGCTTTATCTGCTGTAGATCTATCTGTTCTCTGAATGTTGAGCTCTGTATAACCCCACCCACATCACTGATTGGCAGATTTCTGCCTATGCACAGTGTACACAGTTGCCAATCAGTGGTGGTGGAGTGGGTTATACAAATCTCATGAATGTGCTTGACTACTTTGCTCACAGATTTAGAAGCAAACCTCTTTTGACAGATCCCTTTAAAAAAGGATTCACAGACTTGAGGGAATATGGCTGCAGGATCAGACCCATTGGGGCATATATATCAAGTTAAATGCTCCATAATTTAGGTGTAACGTTCCCCCAAAAAACAATCTTTCTTGACTTACACCATATTTATACTTTTTAGACTCTTTTTTTTTTCAACTTGTCTGACTACAAGGTATGACTTCGCTGAAAAGTGTGTGACTTAATGTGCAACATAATGCACCAAGAAATTCTCCAAAATTTTGATGCACATTTTTACTATGAAGTAAGCCAAATAATCGGTAGTTGAAACTTAGACCAGACAGTCTTAAAATTAGATAGATTTATCAATAAATTTGGCTCATTTTAAATCAGTGCAAACTAGACAATATAAGAATCTGGTATATGCCTCATTGTGTGTTTTTCTATTCTGTAACCATGGAGACATATAGGCCTACATAGGAGCTGTAGACACAAAACGGAAAATGTTCTAATTGAGGCCAACTACATAGTGGCTTTATTTTGGCATGTGATACTAAATTATGAACATGACACATGTGTATCACAGGCATATTTTGATTTCCAAATGTTAAAGGTAGCGTAGATGAATAAGGTGTAATCAGGCGGCCATATAAATCGGGTCGAGATTGGACTCGCCGCGGCTCTCCCGACCGGAGGGTGACCGCTGCATAGGAATACATGAAGGTGTTATGCTTAGGACGGTAGAGTCGCCGGCCAGTCCGAGCGTTGCCGTCTGACACTGCTCTAAATATGATACATGGAATGCTCAAGACTGCAATAGTGGGAGCCATTTTTATGTAGGGAAGAATGGGTAAAAAGTGGATATTTTGGGTTTTGTATAGACTGATTGTATGGTTGTACAGCAGCTACTGTAGTGAATATCAGATCCCCCAAAACATCCTGGCCATATATGTAAAGCCAAAAGCCCTATAGGCAGAGGAACCCGCGTCCTAGTTGTCTTGTCTACCCTAGGTAGTCCCATTATAAGTAAGGTTCCCTTTCAGAACTCACTTTTTTGCAAGTTTTTTTTTTACTGTCCTTCAGGATACATTATAAATTCAGAAAACACAGCTTATACGCTGCAGTGTTACATTGTGGAATATGTGTGTGCAGCTTCATGGTCGTTTGGAGTTTTTCTGACCGTGTATGTGGCTTAGAAGATGAATTGAAGGATTTCGCTGTGTCAGTTATGCATAACTTGTATGTTATTTCCATGTTTTCTGACTCCTTGTAGACACTTGAATATCATAAGAATATTGTACTACATAAAGAAAACTAGAACATAGAAAAGCACAGTAAAGCAAATGTATAAAAATACTCTGTTGTAAAAAAGTAACAGTAAACAGCAAGTGCTAGTAAAAAGATGATAAAACACAGGGTATTTGGTTGATACGTTTTTTGCAAAAAATGTATACTAAGCCCCTCTACCAAACGTCAAGGTATATCCGAATCAGAGCAGTCCCTGACTAATTTATTTAATCCCTAACTGATGTATTTAAAAACCTGGTCATATGTATAATACCTGTATGAGCAGGATTCAGAAAGGTAATGTTCAATGTGGACACGCTGCAGAGAACGGCCTTTATGTGCATGGCTCACAAAGGAGGGGTGAAAACCTCCCTAATCTTGCAAAAACAAGAAACCAATTAAATGCAAACACATGAGCCATGCACACAGTGAACTGTGTGCATGGCTCATGTGTTTGTATAAAGAAAACTAGTACTGATTTCAGAGGGACAGTTCAGTGACTCACAAACATCATACCCTGTGCATCTATTGCTTGATTAAAGCTCCCGTATAAGTATCTTATTTCTTAGACTCCGATTATATTGGTCTTGTTATTTTAGATTAGGTAAACATGAAAATAATGGAGGAAAATCTGGAGGTGTAAAAAAATAGTGAAGTAAAAAGATTAAGAAAATATCCCTGCTACAAACTGCTCAAGATCTGATAGACCACAATTTATTAAAAGTATTGAATAGTGGCACATACACCATCTTTGAGATAAATGGAAAAAGTACACTCAATCCTTAACGGAGTTGTTCTACGAAAAAAGTACATTTTAATGAATAGTTCCACAATTGGATTACCTAGTTAAAAAATGTTCCTGTGCTGAGAATATTTTATAAATGTGTCTTTGCAATGCACTGTGTAATGGATGTATCCCAGTGGCTCATATCATGGCCGGGAGTATAATGCTCCAATTTGCATGTAAATAGCATAAAATGTCTAATATAGCCTCCTGATGTGCCCAGTATCAGAGTGTCGGGCGAAACGCGTTGAGGCGACAGTACCTAGGTGCTAAGGACTATATTAATCAGGGTCCTAGCACCAATGTTAGGTAATAAAATAATCAGTCCCATAATAATTGGAAGGGGCAATGTGTACTTATGGGGAGAGATGTTAGTGTGTAAATGAGGTTAGAGGCAATCTCTTTACACAGTATGTATCATCTCTCTGCTTGGTCCTAATTGCAGGAGTTTATGGTTTGAGCAGTTAAGTTTAGTGGCACTGGTTTAAGTAAATGGCACTAGATTGTGCTATTTGGTTAAGCCCCCGTCTCACACAGCGATATCGCTAGCGAGATCGTTGCTGAGTCACTA
>VIAB01025423.1:18811-31678 GCA_009801035.1 Oophaga pumilio | reverse complement strand
GACACCTGCCGTGCCTTATGTGATGTTCTGCATCAAGAATTCCTCCCCCAACCCACAACTGAACTCTGTCTGAAAAATGCTGAAAAATTCCATAAAATTTGTAGTTTTCCTAACTGTTTGGGGGCTGTGGACGGCAAACACATTCAGATTATGAAACCTGCTGGAAGTGAAAACTAAGTATTTTAATTACAAAAATACTTTTTGATTGTTCTCAACGATAAGGTAAAATATCATGTATGATTGGCCCTATTATCACACTCTCCGGAACACTCCATAATCTTCTATTCACATACTGAGCTCTGCTAGGCCAGTAGGAGAGGAGGTGACCCCCCCTGTTCTGTTCCCTTTTTGCCTGGCATGCCTGCAAATTTCTGCTCACTCACAGACTGCAGCACACACTCCTTGTAACTTGAGATGCCAGTGAGTGATTTCCCTCTTCACAGCAGGTGGGCTTCTTTGTCTGCCCATGTGCTCAGATGTCCCATAGACAATAATGAGAATCTAATCATTTGGTCATAAAACGATGTGAGGTTGTGATAGCAAAATAAAAACTACATGTCCGGGACGTTCTTCGACTGGACTATCTAGCCTGTGTTTTTCCTGGTTCCAGCGCCAACAGAACCAGAGAAATTAATTTCTCCTGAACCGCAGTGAATAGCTAGTCCAAGTTTGATGAATGATGGTTCTGCCGATATTCTGCTAGGTTCTCAAGCCAAGTTATGATCGTTATAAGTTTTCAGAGTAAAATCTGTAACTTTAAGCTAGGAGAGGGGGCCAGTAAACCAGCCCCTTTAGTGATGTCACAAGCCCAGAGGTATAAGTGACGTTCCCTCAGCCCAGCCTTGCTCTCTCTCTCTTTGCAAGGGAATCTGCTACAACAAGCAAACCTTCTAATGCATTGTAACATCTGGCTCCTCCCCCCAGCATGGTTTTGCCTAAGATGATCTAAGCAATACGTGAGTTTATTTTCTTCTCTTAATCCCCCTTTATTTGTAACTGCATTGTACATATTTTAATTGTCTCACTATGTAAAATCTTTTTATACCTTCTGTAAACACTAGTTTTTAAAGTAAATTATAAAATTACTAGTTTGTCTCTATGCTCTATAACGAATTTGCACGTGCCTGAAGTGAATTATGCTACTAAATTGGGGTGGCATCTGCCCTACATTCTAGAACCAGAGGCTTGTGGCAGCGAGTGTGTGCTGGGCGTTGGGTATAGCTGGCAGTGACGGAGTGGGTTTTATAAGTGTATTGCCTGGCTGCAGCTAGGAGTAGTTATAATCACCTCACTGCAGCATGCCTAACAGCCAATACACGTCCAAGCGGCCTGTCCAGCAACTAACTATCCTAGGTGCAGTTCCCTGACTGACCTGAGGGTAAGAAGGGCGCCGGAGAGCTGCGAGTTCCAAAGCGGGACTACAAAGTGAGATATACCTAAATTCCTGCAGTTCGTGACATATATTTGGCAGCGGTGGGATCAATCCGTGGTCTCCCGTGCCGTTGTTCATCACATTTGGTGCCAGCGTTGGGATCATTATCTGTGTCCCCCGGGCCTCCATCCATGCCGTTCCTGACTAAATGACTCTCAGACTTTCAAAAACTCTGAGATGGGCCGACGTTTGTATGATAATAATTTCAATTTTCCACAGCCACAACCTCTTCCGAACACTGAAGGACCGCCAATGACATTTGTTGTAGTTGGGGATGAGGCATTTCAAATGTGTGCCAACCTCATAAAACCTTACTCAAATAGGGACTTGAATCACACCAAACGGATTTACAACTACTGACAAGGGCACGAAGAACTGTGGAGTGTGCCTTTGGATTGCTGGTATTTAAATGGCGCATTTTGGGAACGGCCATCAATCTAATAATTGAGACAATTGATAAGTTTGTGAACGCGTGTGTTGTTATGTACAATTACATCCTGGCAAAAGACCGATCCAACTTAGAACCTGAGGAAACTATTACATTGCTAGATTACCAAGATCACCCTCTGAGGACTACAGTGGAAGTTGCCCAGATGAGGGATAAGTTTGCTGCTCATTTTGTTTCTGATAATAGATGTGTGGAATGGCAAGACGGAATGGTTTAAGCCACTAAGTAAAATGTTCCTGTAATGTTAAAATGTACCTGTAATGTTAAAATGTACTTATAATGTTTGCTGACTTAAATAATAAAAGACCTTGAATGAAACACCCGTTACAAGTTCCCTCAACAATACAATACACACGTGTGTAAAAGAAAAAAGATGCGGTGGCACAAACCAGTAAAAGTCCATTCTTTATTGAACACACGGGTTACAGCATCTTCAAAGAGAAAAAGGGAAGAGGAGTGTGCGGCTGACAATGGTCGTTTCGCTCTATTGACCTTCTACGGGTCAGTGAATCAATGACTGAGGTATATACCGGCTGCCAGGCATGTACCTCCCCATCAAAACTAAACATAATAATGCAAAACACAAAATGATAACTGTGACAATTTAAAACATCAGTAAAAACATAACAATGAGCAAATACAAACAAGGAATTCTTTTTTAAAAAAATTAGTACAAAGTACAGACTGCAGTGAGAGAGAGAGAGACATTTTCAAAGGTTCTATACTTACATAGCCAGTGTTGTTGTCAGATCCAGAGTCTTGAAAGTAATGGCCTTGCAGTTTCCACACTTCCACAAGACGGCCGTTTCGCTCTATTGAGCTTCTACGGGTCAGTGAATCAATAAAAAAAGCTTTGTTTTGGGGGTGGCTGAAACCTGTTCCTAGACCTGCTCATGCTAAAGTACGCATGCATATCGAACGCATCCATGCGCATGTCCTTGCGTACCAATGCGTTCGCATAGACAGTAATGCGTTGTTTTGATGCACTCCATCCGCAATCAACCGCATGCGGATGACTGCGCATAATTGACGCCTCAAAAAATGCAACATGTTGCGTTCGTCGGAAACCACCCCCACACGAAATGACGCATGTGTACGCAAACGCATGCGAATGTATGCAAAAGCATACATGTTAAAGATATGTACGCATGATGCATGTGGATCTATGGGGATCAAACGCTGCGCACCGATACACAAATGTGAAGCCAGCCTAAGTATATTATTTTTTGACTCTCCATGCTTTACAGTGCAGTTTTAAACTTGCCTTTTAATAGAGGTTTTCAATGTACTACATATACTTTAACAGCATTGGCATGACTTGAAGACACTATCAGTGCAACCCATTCTAGGAGGAGTGGAGTGATGCTTAATAACAATTACGGGACCATATTATACTAAAAATCTCATTTATTCCAGTCCCAGTGGATAGAATTTATGATAGAGAACAACTAGTCTAACTTCAAGGGTTGACTTTTGAGTTTGCCACTAGCTCCTTCCACAAATAAGACACTCCCCTGAGGATCCCTAAATATAGTAAAGATAATAATAACAATCTTTGTTTATATAGCGCCAACATGTTCCGCAGCAGTTTACAGTTTAACAGCTTCAAACACAACAGTCATAAGTAACAACATTAACAATACAATAATTAAAGGAAAATAAGACGACCCTGCTCGTGAGAGCTTACAATTTATGAGGAAAGGCTTGGCTTTACTGAAATGTAAAACAAAATGTGGACACTTTTATTGTAATTAATATTGGCTTCTTTATCGGGACCCTCATCTTTGCTAGATTCACGTTAATTTATCAATCTTTCTGTAACTCAGGAAAGACAATTTGTATTTTGTCTTATGGGTGTTTTAATTCTTTCGATAAATCTGTAATTTGTTAGAGAATAAGGGTGTTATTTTTTGACTTTCCATGCTTTACACTGTAGTTCTATACTTGCCTCTAATGGAGGTTTTCAATACACCATATAAAGCATTGGCATGACTTGAAGACACTACCCAATCAGTGCTACCCATCTGAGTAGGAGTGGGGTGATGCTTAATTAAGAGAACACCTCGTTTTGGAAAGATAATTTGTTCCACACCATGTGGGTGGGGTTTATGTTGGAAAATGAATAAGCCGACTTTCTCCCTATTGGACACTCCCCTGAGGTTCCCTGGATTTAGTAAAAATGAGGAAAGATTATACTAGATTACAAAATAAAATAAAGGACACCGTTTATCATAACTGATAATGATTTCCTTATCAGAACCCTCATCTTTGCCAGATCCACATTTACAGGATACTTTTAGATTGATCAATCTTTCTATAACACAAAAAAAGACAGTTTGTTTTTCTAAATTGTCTAATGGATGTTTAAACCGATTTGTTGGATCTGTACTTTTACATCACAGACTAAGGGTGTTATTTTTTGATTTTCCATGCTTTACACTGCAGTTCTGCTTGTTCACATAGGCATTTCTTTTAAACACATGCTCATTTGGAGTCAGAGCATGAAGAATTGAACTAAATTTTACCACCAGAGAGGAAAATAAGATTATGAGATAATTGCTACATGTCTTGCCTGGACATTTACAACAATGTAAAATGTGCACAATAAGCCTGAAATATTATCGTTCAGAAACACAGAATGTTTATAAATGATTTACGATAAGAGAACTGATGGTGTCAATGATCCAAGGAGAACAATAAATTCTCTGCTATTTCACACATCCTGATAAATGAAATGTGACAATCTCATCCTCCATTATTATTTGCATTTGGATTTCCACAGGATTACATCATTATTTTCTAAGCACCTGCATCTCCTGCTCAGTGTTACCTGGGAGGGAAAGACAATTATACTTAGGGAGGGTAATGCACACAAAGTGATTAGTTTTGGGTTTGACCTTTCTTCAAAAATAATATTTGTGAGTTCTTATCTCAGCTATAGAAAAAAGCAAAATCCTCCAGACAGAGCTAAATATATTCCTAGACGGCGTTTACATTATCAGCACCGAAATCTGCACGTTCCTGCCGTGTGAACTCAGACATATTTTCCTTTTCACTGAGCCTCTATTTTTTTTCATTAAAGGGAATCTGTCATCACTTTTTCCTATGGCCATAGAGCATAATGGTGCATGCCGGCGCATGCGCAATAATGATTTTATGCTTTGCCCACAGTTGGGCAAAGCAAACTGCGCACGTGCGGGAGGACATTTGAATGCGCACGCGTGCTAAATCTACGTGAATGCAGGAATTACAGCAAATAAATGCGTAGAGCAAACCAGGAGGGAGGAGAGAGGAACAATAAGCCCCGCCCACAGTTGGGCAAAGCATACCTTTGTTTAACACAGTCCCCGTTGATATGAATCCTTCTTACATGTTTCCTTCCTGCATCCCTCCCTTTTTTTACTTGTTTCTTTCTTCTTTTCCTTTTTTTATTTCTTCTTTCTTTCCTTCATTTGTTCACTCTCTGATCATTCCCATCTCATCCTTTCACTTCTCCTTCATCACTTCTTTCCATTTCTCCTTCCTTCTTTCTTTCCTTCTGTCTTTCCATTCATGCTCTCTTCTTTTTTTCCTTTTCATCCCTTTCTCCTTCCTTCTGTCCTTATTTTCTTCTTTCTCCCCTCTTTCCTTCCTTTCTTCTCCCCACTCATCCTTCTTTCCTCCCTTCCTTCCTTTTTTCTTTCTTTTTTTCCTTTCACTCTATTCTACATTACTCCTCTCATCAATCCTACTTGTTTCCTTCCTTTCTTCATTCCTTCTTTTCCCACTTTCCTCCTTTTTTCTCTTGTTACCAGTTTTACATCCTTCCATCCTTTCCTTCCTTACTTCCTTTGTTCCTCCCTTCCTTTTTTCTTCATTTCTTTCCTTACTTTCTTTCGTTTCTCCCATCCTACCTACCTTCCTTTCTTCCATTATTCTTTACTTCCTTTGCTCCTCCCATCCCTCTCTTCCTTCTTCCCTCCTTTCCTTACTTTTTTCTTCCTTCTTTCCTACTTTCTTACTAACTCCTTTGCTTCATTTTGTCCTCCCATAGTGGCTTCCTTCCTTCTTTCCTAAGTTCCTTCCTTCTTTCCACCCTCCCTTACTTCCTTGCTTCTTTCCTTGCCGCCTCACCTTCCTTTTCTTCTTCCCTTCCATTCTTCCTTGCTCCTACAATAAGAATGACTCTGTAGACTGCTAATGAATATTCATTGAAATGCAGGAAACTCCGGTCACAGGGGAGCACAAAGGACACAGATGAGAAAATGTAAAAAATTTTCTTTGTTTATTTAAAGAAAAATAAACGAAGAAAAATGTTTTAATTTTCTCATCTGTGTCCTTTGTGCTCCCCTGTGACCGGAGTTTCCTGCATTTCATTGTTTTTCCTCACTTGAGGCACCCGGCATGAGCTGCATTGGACCCCTCTCAATATATGTATCTGTTGACCGCCAGCTTGGCGCTCCACCAGCTTGTCTTTCTTGTATTTATTTGTAATGAATATTCATTGACCATCTGGGAGTTACAATTGTGTTGTATTGTCACTTTAAATACCGCTCGCCTATTTGCATGTGTGGTTTAGAAATCTTCCAATGTGATTCTCTACTTTTCCGACCTATGGATATCATTCGTCAATTCTAATATATAGTCACCAGAAGAAACATATCGCTGGTGGATCCACACACATAATACAAATAGATACATTAGCCAAAGTTCCATCTAAGAACAAACCCCGGACTCTTTCTTTCCAATAGCTGGAGGTTTACAAATCAATTACCAAAAACCTTTAGATCTGTTTTTTTTTACATTGTAGCATTTTTCTTCTAAGTGGAAACATTCCTGTGACTAGGGCTTTGTTCATACTGGTTCCATGCCAGATGCACAATTATTTTCTGATAGATGCTGGTGATGGATCCAATTAATGTGTGAACAGACATAAAAGGAGTGAATATTTTTAAGAAAATGTCATCTTAAAAATTGTATTGTTATCTTTATATGCTCACATAGAGGAGAAACACAAGGAGATACCAAGTCTCAAGATGTTTGTGATATTGGATTTTCATCTTCGCTTTAATTTGTAACTTAAAAATAATCTTCTATGCGCCATGCACAGTATTCACATGATGGGACGAAAAGTCAGATTGATGGAAAAAGCTGTGCTGCTACTTATATTCAGAATATTACACCTTACACTTATTAGATGTAAGTGCATCGGGATAGTAATAATGGGAGACTCCAGATTGGCTGGTTCGTCTATTGGAGTCAGGAGTCTGTGCGCAGATTTTTAGACTTTTCATAGATCCAGACTGTTGGTAAATATCTTGGATTTGCTTTTCACTGCAGCTCTGCTCTATTTGATCACAGTTATTATTAGAGTCACAACGGACAGGCCATGATTAGCATTGCTCCTGAGGTACTAGGGAGTGATGGGAAACTGGTACCCACAGCCTGTCAGGGTGATGGGAAACTGTTATCCTCATCCTGTAAGGGTGATGGGCAAGTGTTATCCTCAGCATGTCAGGGTGATGGGATAGTGTTATCCTTTGCTTGTCAGGGTGATGGGATAGTGTTATCCTTTGCTTGTCAGGGTGATGGGAAACTGGTTCTCACAGCCTGTCTGGGTGATGGGAAAGTGTTATCCTCAGCTTGTTAGGGTAACTGGAAAGTAATACCCACTGGCTGTCAGAATGATGGGAAAGTGTCACCTACTGTCTGTTAGGATGATGGGAAAGTGCTATCCTCTGCCTGTGAAGATGGTGGGAAAGTGTTACCCACAGCCTGACAGGGTAGCAGTAAAGTAACAATCAGTAATCCCTGCTTTGCTGTGAAGGTTATTGGAAGCCTAAAATCTGTTTCCTCAATGCCAAATCTTCCCACTTTTTCTGTATATAAGAGTGCAGTCAGACACAGACACCCATATAAATCGGACCAAGATTGGAATGCAGTGTACGGACTGGCCGGCGGCTTTACCTATCTGTGGGTGACAGCTTCATAGAAATACAAGAAGTCGCCACACTTGTGGCCGGAGAGACAACCGCCAGTCCGTGTACTGTGTTCTGATGTCTGACTGGACCCTGAAGCCTCATTCGGATCTCGGTGAAACACGGTCCAGATGCACGGACCTGCTTCGGGTCTCCTAACCTGGACAGGATATCCTTGTAAGAGGGTGCCAGGACTTAGTCCTGGCTATATTGCTGTCATTATTTACCTTGTTAAGATTGACATGTTTGTGTGCATTATATAGATACTGTTACGCTTCCACGGCTTCGGGACGTCGGGACATGGCATAGCTTGCCTAGCTAGCCAATGCTACCACATCGCCAGACCACGACGACGTGGGGCATGTGTCCCAGATGGTAAGGGAATGTGGACCCACTGGACCACAGAGGGGGACCCGGGCCTGCCTGGACTAGGGGAGGGCAGTGACCGGGATCTGTGGCAGCAGATCATGTGGGCAAGATGGCGACCTGCAGGACTAAACAACACCGCACAACTTCAGGTATGAAGAAACAAAGTTTACTTGAAGACAAGTAGTACATAAACAGAACATAATGCCAGGCTCCCGATTCTGCACATCAGGGAAGGACACACGTCTCAGGATTACAGACAAAGGCAGAAGGACATCACGGGTTGATGCAGTCCAGGGTCATCTGGCACGGGCATACTAGGACAGCCTCACTCTCAGGCCTAAGGCGTAGCACAGGCTCAGCAGGAGAACATCAGACACTGACCCAGGACAGATATCATCACAAGGTAAACCACGGGGGAACTGGCAGGACATCGGGACATCAGGAACACGGACTCAGGAACACGGATAGGACATCAGGGCACAAGCCGGACTCAGGAACATGGACTCAGGAACACAGACTGGACATCAGGAACACGGACTCAGGAACAAAGACTGGACATCAGGAACACGGACTCAGGAACACGGACTCAGGAACACGGACTGGACATCAGGACATTAGGGCAAAAGCCGGACATCAGGTAGGACATTAGGATCTCAGGTAGAACATCAGAACACTGGCATCGGACTCCGGACATCTGGCAACGATCGACAGGTTCCAGACATCGGGCTGCGGACATCTGGCTCCGGACATGAGGCCGCAGTCATCAGGCTCAGGACATCTGGCAACGATCGGCAGGCTCTGGGCATCAGGCAGGGAAGGATAGGATCCGGACATCTGGAAATGGTCATCAGACATCGGACATCAGGCCGTGGTCATCAAGCTCCGGGCAAGAGGCCACGGTTATCGGACTCCTGACATCTGGCAGCGACCTAAAAAGGAACCCAAGTGGTCTGGTGCAAGCCCTGCCGGGTTGAACTGGAGCCGGTCGGGGATAGCACCAAATAACAAGCTGAGCACAGAGTAGCAGAAACTCAGCAGACACACCGGACTCCTACTTCCAAGATGAACCCAGGTTATATCACAGAAAGTCAGTTAGCAAAGAGTCACAGGGCACAGGGTTCAGGACACAGAAGGACTTCAGGAACATAACACAGCAGACACAGTTCAGACAGAATCAGGTACAGAAACAGATCCAGGATCAAGGATTCAGGAAACAAGACACAACAGGAACAGGCCTGGATATGCAGCCTCCAGGAAAGGCGATCTGGGTATTCTGCCCACAGAGCAGGTGGAAAAACAAGACATAAACGGATCTGGGTATTCTGCCCCCAGAGCAGGCAAAAAACACAAGACAGGACCAAGGGCATCAGCTCTCCCAGAACTGATCGCAATTAGAGCAGGAGCTGAACATACAAACACACATGGCTAGGTTCAGGACCTCAATGCGACGCTCTGGCCACGCCCCACAGGGCTGGGGAACTTTATATAGGAGCTGCCTCACAGCGATAGGCTGTAGCAGCAATTCTAGACACACCCATTCATCATAGAAGCAGGGAAGGTGTGGCCTGCGCATCCTATGCACAGCCAGACACAAATCAGCACAGCAAAGGACACCTAGCAATGGTTGCAGCCTAAACACACATAGTAAGTCATGCACCACTGTAGAGGACCTTGCAACCTACAGGTAGCTTCCACAGCGGTAGCCAGGGACTGCACATGCGGGTGGTCATGCAATGCAGCGGAGACACTCACGCATGTACAGCTACGCAGCGGAGCTGGAAACTGAGCAACATCCATACAGGTAACAGACAACAGTATCCCAGCTGGTTAGGGGGAAAGGAGCAAAGGGTTAAAGCAAAGACATGCAAAGTAATGCCGGGGAAACAAGGTACAGACATACCGGCATTACAGATACATTAGGTAGTGTAGTACTATAAAAGGGACACTAGATCGGGGCGCTGAGCACATTTAGATGAGAGCCTTTAGGAGGGCACTAGAAGGGTTAACTAAGTGGACATGAGAGGAGTGGCTAGCCGGGAGCTAAGCAGAGGGAGATTTCCTGGTTGCAAGGAGTCTGTTGGGGGGAGCCTCATGGTACGGATGCAGAGGCAGAATTCCTGATGAGCCTAGCTGACAGAGACAAGTAGTGAATCAGAGTCCCTCAGCCATCTTGAGAAGTGAGTGGAGTGTATTGCCTACAGCAGCAGCCAGTGAGTCACTGGGGAGCCGTTAGCTAGAGACTGGGAGCTAATGTGCTAGTGAGGCCAGTAGGAGAGCCTCTGGAGTCAAGTCAGCCTGTATTGAAAAGCTGAAGTGACACTTAATACAGTCTGTTGGAGAAGTCAGCCTGTATCTGGAAGCGGCCAAGCCAGGGAGGTCAGCGAGTGAGTCCCTGTGGAAGTGATGGCCAGAGTGTGGGAGCTGATCAAGTATTAAGTTGTGTGCTGCTGTAGAAGATATTTCATTGGTACCGTGTTGAGAGCCCTAAAGGCATCATGTGTCCTGAGTAAAATAAAGTTGAACTGTTTAAGTTTATTCTGGCCTCTGGCTCTAATTCTTTGAATACTAGGAAGAGTGAGCAACGTACCAGGGATGAAGCAGCCTCCAGCACAGTGAGTACTGGAGTGGCTGATGAGGCTACCCCACAGCTCCCGTGTCTTTACATCCTCACAGGCATATATGAGGCTGTAGAGATCGGGCTGGGAGTCCCGCGGCCAATCTGAACATCCCTTCCATGCACAGACTCATGTTTCACAGATGTCTGAATTCAGCTTGAAGGCAGTAATCAGGGGTCCATAAGCCATTTGTTTCACTGACTACTTTGAAAGAAGACCAATAGTGCTCCCTGCTGTCCATAATATTGTCGGGGAGAGACTATTATTCTATAAATTCATGAAGAAGAGACTCTTTGATTATCACCCTGCTCTCAATAAATATCACATGGAGAGAGGGGACCCTAGGAGGGCCACTTTTTGGAAATAGCAATTCTAAATGTTATTATTGATTTTTATAAGAACATTGTCCCATGGCTTAGGATATATAGCAAGACCACAACTTCCATTAACAGACACACATTTTTTACCCTTCATTATTTTTTCAGGAAAACTAGTTGGCTGGGTGAGAGGCCTCTGACAGGGGGTCTAAGGCGTAAAAGGTCTAAAAGTCTCCGTACATCAACTTGACACTCTCCACAAGAAGAACGTAACAATTAAACCACAGGTGGGAACATAGGAAGCCATACTCTTCAATATCGGGGACACTATTAGGTCCCTTGAATTGGTAAGCAGAGGGTCAATGGTTTCACAGATTGCAGCAAATTGAGCCAAAAAAATCTGCAAGTATGCCAACTGGTTCATCTCAAATTTTGAGTATGTGTCCAGACGTCACAATGGACCCTAAATCAGTAAATGCCTTCCGATATTACAGCCCCTTGTTCCGCTGCACAAAGCCAATAGATCCAGCACAATTTCCTCTTTTCCCCTCCCGTTCTCCTTATGTGCCTCATTCAGGGATTTTCAAGTCCTCCCTTATTTGCTGACACATTGAATGAAATATCTTCTCTATTTCCAGCTGCTATAAAGGATACAATGTAGAGGATTCGGATACACGGCGTTCCAATTGTGCCATTCAGCCAATCCGAAGAGCAGATTCATGCTGCAGTCACAACACTGTAATCATCGCTAATTAGGGAAGCGTTTAATTCGGCCGCTCTATAAAAAAAAAACAAGACAAGAATTGTTCTGTTCACATATGAAAGGCTTCACCGTGAAAAACTCATCTCCATTCTCTGCAAAACACCGAGCCCTTTATTATAGGGTGGAGGGGATTATTGTAAGGGAACAGATAACGGGGAGAATTTTTTTTTTTGGCTTCTTTTCTTTTGGAGCTGATACTGCAGCAAAAGGAAAAGATCCGTGTTTGGAAGAACTCATTTTCATGCTTCACGGGAACTAACCTTGTCTTCAAAAGCCAAGGTTGATGTTCCCCTTGCCAAATTAAATAGAAGATGTATGCCATAATGAAACGAGTAGCATTGCATGAAAACTTCTCTTTCCGCTTAACATCAGCACGCTTTATTAACTATGCAAAATACGACATTGTTTGCACAACATTACACCCCGGGAGCCGCCGTCTGATCGAAAGCAACTAAATATAGAGCTAAAGTGCGGGGTGCGTGGTGCGTGGTGCGGGAGGGGTGTTCTCTGAGGTTGTAACATCCGTCCTGGGGAATGAGATCCGCACAGCCATCTACAATGGACACAACATGCTTTGTGGTTTCCCAGCCGGGGTTTCTCTCCATCCTTCTTGCGCAGTCTGCAGTAGCTGAATTAATTGCGTTGCTTCACACCGTCATTCACTTCACATGCAGCCTGATCAACCACAGAAGCTTCAAAGAAGCCACTGCCACCATATGCTCCGCCACGTCTCACCTTACTGCAATATAGATTGGTTAGCACTTTGAAGTTGGCTCCATATTCCCCAAAGGATCTGAAGTAGGGGGTGATCACAGCGGCTGCTCCTGAGGCCGAGAGCCGTATCACCGAGGCGCCACCAAACATAGATGGTCCTATGGGCGCAAAGAGGGCTCCGTATCAAAAGAGAGGAGTCAGAAAAGATGAAACACATGAATATAGTATGATAGGAGTACATTATTATTATTA
>VIAB01025423.1:5021-15825 GCA_009801035.1 Oophaga pumilio | reverse complement strand
TAGCCCAACCCTAACTTTAGCCCAATCCTAACCGTAGCCCCAACCCTAACCCTAGCCCAACCATAACTTTAGCCCAACACTAACTTTAGTCCAACTCTAACCCTAATGGAAAATGGTAATAAATACTTTTTTTTAATTTATTATTTTTGCCTATCTAAGGGGGTGATAAAGGGGGGTTTGATTTACTACTTTTTTATTTTGATCACCGTGATAGGGTCTATCACAGTGATCAAAATGAACCAATAGGAAAAATTTCCTATTGTTGCCGGGTACTGGCTGGCAGATCTCGGAGGGCGCACTGAGCATGCGCCCGCCATTTTCTGCCGGAAGAAGACGCCGGCAGCTTCACGGGGGGTTGCAGGGACTCCAGAGGCACCGGGAGAGGATAGGGCAACCCCAATTCTCTCTGCTCTGACATGCGATCACATCAGAGGAGAGAAAAATAAATGGGAAATCTGACTTTTTTTTTTTGCAGTCGCCATTATACCGTTAATAACGGTGATATTAACAAAGTAAAAACCGACCAGAATCATGTTCTCTGGGGTCTCAGCTACAGTTAAAAAGTGGCGCTGTGGCATAAGTACCCTTAACTGCCGCCGTGCATATCGGCGGTCGTTAAGGGGATAATATAGTTGGCAGGTTTTCTCGTTAAACACATTTATCACCTATGAAAAAATGATAAATGTACGATCACT
Source organism: Oophaga pumilio (assembly GCA_009801035.1). Classification (NCBI taxonomy): domain Eukaryota; kingdom Metazoa; phylum Chordata; class Amphibia; order Anura; family Dendrobatidae; genus Oophaga; species Oophaga pumilio. The sequence goes on along the minus strand of VIAB01025423.1, from coordinate 15,130 downwards.
AGGGGTGTGACTGTGGGAACCGTCTCCTACCAGGTAACATTTGGAGAATGGAGGTCTGTGTGAATGGAGTGGTGGTTCACATGCTCAACTACAGCTCCATTTCCCTCAGTGGGGCTGATGAAGATAGTCCTATAGAAAGTAGAGATGATGCGCATACTCGATGGCCAGTCCATTTACTTCTATGGTGCTGAAGACAGACATTCTCTGAGTTTTATGGAAGTGAATGGATTGGTGGTCAAGCATGCACACTCCCTTTACTCATGGACCCCCATTCTTAGGCTCCGAGGGGGTCCACCCGATCATACATTTATGACCTATATTGGTGGTAAAAGATTTTTAATATTTCTATTACTATTCTTCTAACATATTTTTGGTTATTAAATATTCTAAAACTTCCTTTACTTTCTTTATTCTTTCCTTATTTTTCATTTTTCTTTTAGCAAAAGTAAAATGATGAAGGGAAAATAAAGTTCATTTAAGGATATAATCAGATGATTAACATTAGTGATCATTGTACCTAGAGACTAGTGAATTATTCATGATTTCCAGCTGATCTGGACGCCTCGTGTGGCTGCAAAATTTTCAAAGTGTGTCCTGATTTTCTTTGATTTACATGACAACATCATTCTCAGGCAGACGGACACCCAAAATAGAACCCAAATCCTCCAATTAATCAAACGAATAATTAAAAATATCTACAATTTAGGCAGAAATATTTTAGAGTTTCTACTTGATGATATTTTTAGTGAGGGCTTAGAGAAAGTTTACAAGCTTCCTATATGGCTAGGTGGGGAAGATTGAATCACTGGATTGCTCTATGGGTGAGCGGGGAAAGCAGGACTCATAGACTTCCTTTATGAGTGAGCAGGGGATGCAGGTCTCACATGCTTTCTATAACAGTGGGTGAGAGAAGCTGGACTCACACCACAGGCTCTCGCTATGAGTTGGAAAGGGAAGAAGGACTCGCAGGCTTTCGGAGTGTGTGAGAGAACCTGGATTCACAGGCTTCCTCTATGAGTGAAATGGGAAAAGAGGACTAGCAGGCTTCCCCTATGAGTGATCGGAGGAAACAATACTCACAGGCCTCCTCTATGAGTGGTGAGGGAGCAGGACTCCCAGGCTTTTTGTCACTGGCTTACTCTGTTGTCTGATTGCTCCTACTCATGAACTGAAAAGAAACACTTTTCCTTCTTTTTAAATGGTGTTTATTTCTTTTGGCAGAACAGGGGTTAATTGGCCATGTTGGGAGCTCTGGGAGTCTGAGCTTGGTTAGCCATTCCCATCCCTTTTATAATCTGGGTTCTCACTGAAACCCAGATAAGAGCTAGCTTATGCAGCATGGCATAGGAGGAGAGGTGGCTATATGAGAAGGAATTTGGAGGAGTTATCTGTGACTGTTGCTTGGTTTGTAAGTGTGATAATTCATTCCCTCCTTTTATTTTGTTTTTTCCCCATCCTCCACTCCCTGGTGCATTCCTCTGTTATATGAGAGTGAATATTTGTATGCCTGGTATTTTCAGTTACCCCTTGCTCATCTTGCCTTGTTCATTGGATTGGTGTACTGCGGTACACAGTAGCGCACCTGTTCCCTGGGTGGGGGAATAGAACAGACGGAGGACTGATTCAGAAGATAAGGCAAGGGTGGAGGCCCCGGCATCTTCACCTTCAGAAGTATCCTGGGGAATAGGGCGAGCTCAGGCACCCCCTAGTGTTAGGGACAGGGAAGAAGACCCTGGTCAAGGGTCACCCGACAGCTGAGCCATGACACCTTCTATGCTCATGGGTTTGGGAAGCAAGACTCCCAGGTTTTATTTATAAGCGTACATGGGGAAGGAGAAATACTTAAATGCTTTCTCTATGAGTGGGAAGGGGGAACAATGACCCCCAGGTTTTCAATATAAGTGAGTTTAGAAAGCAGAACTCGGGTTATCTATGACTGGGAGTGAGCAGGAGGACTTACAGACTTTCTTATTAAGTGAGTGGGAGAAGTTGTACTCACAAGTTTTGTCTATGAATGGGTAGGGGAAGTGGGACTCACAGGCTTTCTATTTGAGTCAACAGGGAAAGTGGGGCTTACATGATTTTATTATTACCGAGAGGGTGAAGCGTCACTCAATGGCTTTCTCTATGTGTCGGAGAAAAAGCAGTTTTTTAATTACTAAATGTAAAAAAAAAACAAAAAAACACAATACAAAATAGACTTAACCTTCATTATTACTATTAGTATTACAATCAGTCATAACTAATAATCCACTTTTTTCTTTTTCAGAATTGTATATGATTCATTACTTTATAATCATGCGATTCTCCAAATAAAATACAGTAATGAATGTCCCGCTCATTCACGAACACTAAAAATAGGAACAACATTGCCCTCTTGACATGTTTCACAAGACACCAGGCTTCATCAGGGGCACATAGGGCAATATCATAGAATGTCGATAACTAGCATTTTTAACGACTTTCTAAGACCTCCCAGTTGCTCCGATAAATTAGGTCTTCTGCTTAGATGATACTTACCTAATAAACCTGACTGATGTCCTAAATGTCATGCTACATATCTGATTAGTGCTCTTATCAGCTAACCATGATGTCTAATGGGAGTGGAGCTTAGGAATAAGTTTCATCAATTGAAGATTAGAAGGAAAATAGAGCAAGATAAAAATTGGCCACGATAGGCAAGGGCTTTTAAAGGGCAAAATGATGTCCTGTGCTGCGAAGTAATTAATTTGACACATCAGTAACATGGTATTCTCCTATAAAATAAAAACATAGGATGAATCTGAAGCCAAAACATGGAGGTCACAACGCTCACAAAGACGGTATAAAAGTGCAGCCATTATCTGGCTGTGCAGAATATGCTGCGTTCCCTGAGGGCACAATAAACTTTTCAGCACAGATGTGTTTGTGTTGGAGCTGGTGACTCGCACATCCTCCGTAAGAGCGGAAAATCAGCTATGTGTGATTTTGGGAATTGTATCTAACTTTTTTTTTTCCACTTTTTTTCTATATTTGTTTCGGAATTGATCTTAAGAGTTTGCAGTAAATCTTATTCAATCTTCTGGCGCAGCTGTTGGGTTCCATTCTCCAATATACCTGTAATATTTCCTTACACACTTGAGACTCTCTATGGAGTCAGAGGAGAATTGTTCTATAAAATAGGTCTCAGTCAATTCTCAGGAATTTCACGTCCTTCTGCGCTCAGTCCCTGAGTGTATTTCGTCGCTTCTCGTAAGGACGTGTCGAGCTGGAGAACTGTTCAGTTGTGCATACAACACCTTCCTCGAGATTTTATACCTTTCCCCCAACTTCCTCGTGTTATTTGTGATGACTATGAATCATTTATAACCCTGGTGGGTATATTCCAAGTGCTTGCAAAGCTCACCAACATTGGTAAGGGAGAATATTCCATAGTATCACTATTCCCACTCTCAGTGTGGTGTGGCAGGAGCGTGCTGAGCTGTAAGTAATGAATGACAGTCCAGTCACTCAATCAGGGCCAGGGTGTGATGGATTTCATACAGGTATCTCCTGTTCTAAATGATTCCCAGACTATTTAGTTGGCTGTGTGCCTGTTATTTATGCAAGTTGTAGATCTGCTCAATTTGGTGTGTGTTTGTTCTATGCTTTGAGATCTTGTATTTTGATCTTTGTTGATCGGCCTTGGGTTTCCTTTGACCATCCTTTTGCCTAGCCATTTTGTCTTTATCCACTACCTTCTTGGAATTCTAACCCTGAACTGTGACCTGACTACGCCTTTGCCTCACCTCTCTGTTTATGACACACCCTCCTGGCTTTTGACCTCGGATTCTCTAACTTCCCCACCTCAGGGTGTGTCCGTAAGTAGTGACCAGCGTGACACATAACTGGTGGAACAGAAAACTTAACTAGATAGATAGATAGATAGATAGATAGATAGATAGATAGATAGATAGACAGATAGATAGAAGTTAAATATACTGGTCGATGGAGGTACTTTGTGCTGCACTATGGCATTTGTTTTGTAACACTGTCAATGACTCAAGCGTGCGCAGGTTGGAGGATGCAGTAATGGACGGGAGGCAGAGCAATGGTTGAAGTATTTAGTTTTAACAAGTAGTTAATCCACGCAGGGAGATGTATGGTAAACAGGAGTAGTGCAGTAATAAGGGGTAAAGGGTATGCAGTTTGGGGAGTTGGGGTACAATGCAGGTAAAAGGAGAGCAACAAGGAAACAGTTTTAAGGAACAACTTATCTGGTCCAAACGATCCCCGGACTGGAATGTCACAAGGCAGAAGATGACGCCAGCTCAGGCAAGAGAGTAATGGATCTTGTCTAGTCCCGGGGAAGTGGATGAGCAGCGTCCCGCCGGCAGTGGTGAGTCTCTGCGGTCTGTCACGGGGTCCTTGATCCGGTACGGTCCTGTGGAAGTAGAGGAGCAGCGTTGCAATGGCAGCGGTGAATCTCTGAGGTCTGTCGTGGGGTCCTTGATCCGGGAGAAAGTAGGAGAGGGTCACAGTTCAAGACCTTGCCTGGGCTCAATGTAGCCTGACATACATATACTGGGGAAACAGGATACAGTTCACGGTTTAACTAAGGTGGTCTGCGTGTGGTACTCACGGGCCTGGGGTGCTTGGCACCTAGCTTTGCGGGGGCCACCGGACACTCATCCAGTCTCTGATCACGGTCTCTGTGAGTGGTCACATGTGCTGCGGCACGGGCCTGCTCTGTGGCACTGCTTAAGGGACTGAGCACTGCCTACTCCCTGCCGCGCGCTGTCTCTTCCCGCCAGATCTCCCCACATCCGCATGTGCTCTGGCCTATTTAGCTTATCCACTCCCCTCACTGGCAAGTGCAAAGGTCGGTTTGGTTCTCTAAGCTTTCCCCTGAACAAGGGAGGCAGCCCCGAAATTTCCAGACCCGGCGTGAAAGCGGTACCCCCCCGGTCTGGTCCTTTTTCTTACACTCCCCACCTCCTTTCGCTCACCATTCTGCAGGCGAGAGTTCTTGTAGTAACCGTTGACATTCTTCTGTTTTCTGGACAATTTGGTGCCAAATAAATTGGTCTTGATTGTATCTGTTGGGGGGTATTCAGGCTGTTGTTCATTCAGTGCGTCGGAAGTCGGATGGAGTAGTAGAATCTAGCTGAGTAGTAGGGTCAGGTTATATGGGCGAGGATGGGGACGCACCCAGATCCAGCAGAGCAGTCATTCTAGGAGTCTCAGGTGCCTGTCCCTCTCCTAGGTCCACCCTCGGCAAGTCTAGGCATTCTTCCTCTTCATCAACAACTGTAAGTAGGGGTGTTTCAAGCTCACTCTGCTTCTCCTCTATTTGGTCAGGATCTTTTGACAATCAAGGGCGTAACATATTCCGATATACTACTCGAGTAGGAGCGTCCTACGCTTCCTCAGGATGGATTTCATAGACGGGTTTCTGAGCAGACTCTTCGTTTCACCCGATACGGAGTCTTCTCCCACCAGTACTCCAACTTACCCCATGGGCGTTTGTCTCGGACTAACACCCTGTCTCTTTTCCGGAGAGCTGTCCCTCGCAGAGGCATTGTTTCTGGATATTCCAGTTCTCGATATTTAGTCTGCACGAGTCAATGTAGCGTCTGCAAATGATGACAATGTTCTCCAACCCAAGTGGACACCCCCATCCGAGGGTATTCATCCTCTGGATCCAACTCCAGCTCGGTGATCTCTCTTTCTGGCCGGCCAAAGAGCAGGGTGTATGCGTGTACCCAGTGGTGCGATGTACTTAGTTGTACACCCAGACAAGTTCAACCACAAACTCAGGCAACCAAACTTTCCTGTCTTCTTCCAGAGTTCTCAACAACTGAATCAAAGTACGTTTGAACGGCTCACAGGCTCCATTTCCTTGAGGATGATAAGGTGTCGTCCGTGATTTGTCAATTTGATACATGCGATGTAGTTCTTCCATCACTCACCCCTGGAAACAGGCGCCTTGATCAGAGTGGATTCTCTTCGGCAGCCGTACACTTGGATGAAATTTCTACAGATGGCTTGTGCTGCTCATTCAGAAGTCTGATCCCGGTTCAGAGTCACCACGGCAAATTTAGTGAAGTGGTCCGTCATCAATAGGCAATGCTCGTACCGGGCCAATGGTCAGGCAATCTATCATCAACACTTCTAGGGGAGCAGAAGGTATGATGGTCTGTGTGTGGGGCTCTATGTTCGGGAGGTTTAGCTAACTCGCAGCTTCTACACTGTCGACAGGTGTCCTCTACAGCATTCTTTAGCCAAGGATGAAAGACTAACTTCTGCAGCCACTGAAATGTTTTTTCTGGGCCAAAATGATCTCCTCTCTCATGCGCCTCCATAGTCACCTTGTACAGCAGTGTTTCAGGGAGCACCACATGCCAAGTAGCCCCAATTCCTGATGCAACTGGATCTTCTGGTACAAGAGACCGTCTTTCAGCTGGAGCCTTTCGCACTGTCGAAGGTGTCACGAAAAGGGGGGTGACCTTTGACTGCACACGGCTATCACATGCACAGGGGGCTTATCCTAGTTATCCCACCGCTGCTAACAATGTGATGAAAACAGCAAGCTAATCTTGACCTAACAATTTACCACAGGGGCTTATTTTAGTTATCCCACTGCTGCCAACAATATGTCACAAACGGCAGGGATTAATGTATATCCCACTTTCTTTGTCGCTTTGTAACTCGCAGCTCTCTGGCGCCCCCCTTACCCTCAGGTCAGTCAGTGAACTGAACCTAGGATAATTAGTCGCTGGATGGGCCACTTGTTGTGCACTGGCTATTAGGCACGCTGCAGCAAGGGAATTATAACTACTCCTAGCCGTAGCCAGGCAATACACTTATAAAACCTGTTCCACCACTAGCCCCAGAGCACACTTCACTGCCACTTGCTCTGATTTCTTAATTAATAATAATTAAAGGGGGTCTGAAGCCAACACAAATTAGTAGCGTAATTCACTTCAGGCACGTGCAAATTCGTTATAGAGCATAGATTTTACAATATGAGACAATTAGAGTACACACAAAGCAATTACTAAATAAAAAAAGGATTAAACAGAAACACATGTGGCTTCGTTCATTCCAAGCTAACCATGCTGGCAGGGGATGGGCGATACATCAAAATGCATGAAGGCTCTTGGTGCACCAACTCCCAGGCAGCAACTCAGGGCCGGGCTGCCTGGCAGTAACTTATACTTGTAGGCTGTGACATCATTAAAGGGGCGGAGTTATGGAAGCACTCCTCTTTTTTCCAAAGGGAGCATGTTGCTGCAAAACTTCTGAATTACATAACTCAGAGATGGAACCTCTTAAAGCGATGCAAAGTGTACCATTTTACTCCGCATGACGTTGGTGTGCATTTAAGTCTAAATGCGGAGTACCTGGATGGATCGGCTAAGCAGGAATCTGTTTCTTGGATTCTGCTGGCGCCAGCGCTTAGAAAATTCACTGGTTATTGACTTTACCGATGAACAGGCAGATATGAAAATTTCATACTCATAACATAAACAGGTGCCAAGATATGTAACCCATACTAAGTTTCTACAAGGACAATAGAACACATGGTCTCCAAATGGCTTTCAGCCAGCTAGGGCTTCTCAGTGGGGCTAGTAACCTGGTATCAGGTTACACAGAGTGTATATGTAGGTGGAGAGAGAGGAGAAGGGGGATCAGAAGCCCACAGCATGAATCTGCAAAACCTAATGAATGTAGTAGAGGTCACTATGCATGGAAGGAACTTTGAATGTGGGCAAAAATTGGGGTATCATTACAGAAGGATTTGCAGAGTCCATGAGGACAGCGCGTCTCTCGCTTTTACTGGAAAGTTGTTGCAGAGCCACCAACATCCTCATTTGAGTGCGTTCCCTATCTTCCTGTTGAAGTTGTACCCACTCATCATGGGAACGTCGCGGGATGCCTTCTCTGGATGCCACTTGAATCTGCTCCTGCATGGCCGCCAACGTCCTGGCGGAATCACAGAACCCAGGGATCTCCTCAGCCTCCAGTTCTTAGTCCCGATTGGGTCCAGGGTGCTCATGTGTCACTTTGGACAAGGCGTCCGCGTGGATGTTTTGGGCCCCTCTAAGCGATTTTGTAACGAAATATGGCCATCCGAGTCACCCAGCGCTGCTCCATAAAGACTGGATCTATCTGAACTTCAACTCCTTCTAGAGGGGTACAGGCTCTAATGGGCAGAGTTAGCACGGTCTGACCCGGTGGTAGAACAAGGTTGGCTGTGGCTGTCACTTTTCCCAGAGTTTTTCTATCAACCGAGGTTTCTTGGGCCTGCGCTACACGGATCAACTGCTGTAACACTCTCCTTTAAGGAGTGCGAGGGCTCCACTGTCTCAGGAACACGTCTGTGGACTCGCTGATAATAAGACTCCCGAGTTCCTTTAACACGTTCATCCCCAGAGTCACAGTAGAGTCGTTGCCAGGGTCTCCTGCGGTTAACAGCACTCCTTTCCGACCCACGTTTTTGCCACATACGGTGATTTGCATCCAGACCACCCCTGCGACTGGGATGGGCAGTTGATTAGCAGCTGTCAGCTTTATTACTGGGCCCCATTCAGGCCGCATCGCTGCAGGGAAATGTTGCCTGAAGTATGTCTCTGGCATCGTGGTTACTTGAGAGCCGGTGTCACCCAAACAGCATATGGCCCAACCATCCATATCGGCCCAGACGAGAGGACACATAGAAACTAGACTTGTGGGACTTTTGTTTCTCCTTCTTGACTGCTCAGGCTACGGGCATCATCTCCCGGCCACGGAGCCTCCTAGTTTAATGGACAGCGTTGAAGGGGTTGCCCCCGTCACACACATCCTTGGGCCAGATGTCCAACTTCTCACAATTGTAGCAGGTAGGCAGTTCTTCCCTGCGAGACGTTCTTATTTCCTGAAGGGGCTCCAAATTATTTCTTTCTCCGGGAGGGGAGTATGGTGGTGTCGTAGGTTTCTTTTTTGAATCAGACAATTCTTCCCGTATGTTCTGAATCTCCTTCCGCAATTCCTCCATTCTCCTGGACCGTCACACCCTGCTCTTGCTCACGTGCGCGCGCCTCACCCCCGGCTTCTGAAAAGGTTATGCTCGGCTTTCCCAGCAAGCGCTCCTGTATGGACTGTTTCAGCAGTGCATCTCTCAAGCCTGCCAACAACTGGTCTCGCAATACTATGTCCGGGGTCCCTACGCCTACGCCATCTCGCTTAGTAATTGCAGCATGGATTTCTTGCAGCGCATTCATGTACTGGGTCACGGTCTCCCCCTCCCTCTGAACACGGCTAAATAGGTGCATGCGCAATTCCCCTACATCTGTGAGGTCTCCGTGCATTTCCTCCAATATTTTCAGCACCTTGTCGAAAGTGTCCTGTTCTTGAGGGGCCGGAGCATCACAGAACTCCTCGCCTCGCCATCTAGGACCATCATCGCCACCTCTGCCTCCAGTGCAGGGGTCATGGGGTGCATCCTCATCATACCCCTGACCCGTTCAGTCCAGTCCTATAACAAAGTGTTTCTTCCAGTAAATTTTGGGAGGTTGCTAAACATTGTTTTCCAAGGATATACTGGACCTCAGGACACCCCCCACTGCTTGATCTGCCCCCTGCATGCTGCTGGACTTCATCCTGCCTACTACGCCAAGTGTGAACATATTGCAGTAATGGACGGGAGGCAGAGCAAGGGTTAAAGTATTTAGTTTCAACAAGTAGTTGCTCCATGCAGGGAGATGTATGGTAAACAGGAGTAATGCAGTAATAAGGGATAAAGGGTATGCAGTTTGGACGGGTAAAATGCAGGTTAAAGGAGAGCAACAAGAAAACAGTTTTAAGGAACAGCTTATCCAGACGTCTCCCGGACTGGAATGTCACAAGGCATAAGATGTTGCCAACTCAGGCAAGCGAGTAATGGATCTGGTTTGGTCCCGGGGAAGTAGATGAGCAGCGTCCCGCCGGCAGCGGTGAGTTTCTGAGGTTTGTCGCGGGGTCCTTGATCCGGTTTGGTCCTGTGGAAGTAGAGGAGCAGCGTCCCGATGGCAGTGGTGAGTCTGTGAGGTCTGTTGCGGGGTCCTTGGTCAGGGAGAAAGTATGAGGAGAGGGTCCCAGTTCAAGACCTTGCCGGGGCTCAATGTAGC
>VIAB01025421.1:0-10438 GCA_009801035.1 Oophaga pumilio | reverse complement strand
AAACCGCTTCCTACCCTCTAGCATCTGGGGATCCTCTTTTGACTAGTCAGTCTGGAGCAATGTTATTATTGAAGAGTGACACACACAGGACTTTGTTCCAGAGTGGCTAATTAAAGGGTAGCTGGGAGTGCTGATAAGTAGGAAGTGGTTCCTGTCCAGTTGTCAAAAAATACTGATCTGGCCGCTGGTCCAGAATCCTGCGAATATATTCATTCTAGCGATCGCCCATCTCTGGGTTCATCAATGTGAAAAGTTCTAATGGACTGCAAATATTTTCCTATAGTCCTTGGGTTCCTAAAATTATTTTTCCTGTGCAGATGGTCGTGTCGATTTAATAGCCAATGTCACTGGATGGCAATCTCGTTTTTTAATTCACAGCTCCAAGGAACATCCATTACAATAAATACAAATTACGGTTTTATGGAAAAACAACTATTCCCCTGATTAAATATTATTGTTCTAGGCATTCATACACAAATATATAAATTTCTTGTGTTTTATTGCCATAAAATTTTCATAACCCGTTATTACAATATTTAAAACAAGCGTTAACCGTTCTTTTTTTTATTGTTTTGCCTATTCAGCAGGATAGTGTCCTCTCCTCTGGCGTGTGGCGCATAAATTTACAAACATCATGCAAATGTATTATTTGCAATAAAACTGACTAATGAACTTTAAAGGCAAATTACTTTCCCTGTCTGCTGGCTCCGCGAGAGGTAATCATCTATCATTCACATTTACGCCTGTGTGTTTGCTTTAGGGAAATCATAATCACTTCTTAATTTATGACTTATAAAAGACATCATGGATTTTCAATATCTTTAACTAGTATGTACCAAAACAGTTCATTTAACGGGAGCAAGTTTAAATTATAATTTAATATGTGTAGAGCCGTTATGGCATGTGCCTCAAAATAGTCAGTGCAATAACAACATTCTCTTCTTTTCACTGCAATGACGTGGATGTTTTAGCTGACCACTATTAATTATTATTTCTATTTTTTGTAAATTTTACTTATAATGTTATTTACTACCTTTCATGTCTTTGTCCTTGGGCAGGAGGTTGGGCAGGAGGTTGGCTAAACGCATAGAAAAGTCAAAAGGTGCCAACATTATTAAAGGAGTTTTCCAGCCTAAAGAAGTTATCACCTATCTACTGGACAGGTATTGCCTGTTCAATTGGTGTGGACCTCCATGGATCACCAGAACTGGGAACTTATGTGTCCACTTCTCTCATGAGTCTCCCCTGACCACAAATGTGTGCTTGGGAAGAGTTATGTTGTGGCAAGTCTTGCTTGTGCCACTCCAATTAAGCCTGTAACAATGACGATAACTCAAGGATAAGGGCTCATGGCATCTTTAGCTTGGGTAGATTTGGAGCAGATCTGCTTCAAAACTCTCCTAAAAAATTGCTTAAAAAGCACTTTAAATAATCTTCATATTATTTTTTATCGTAAAACCACTCAGTCGTCATACTTTTAAGCATGACAACAAAGTCTTTTACCAACTTCAAATCTCTAAAAGTACCAAGTGGTTAAACCAAACCTCTCTTAGCATGCATTGTATCCTGGGTGCACGACTGCAGCCAAGTATGATTATTTCTGAAATGCTGAAGTGCATAGTTTGAAGGGCCTTCTACCTGGCTTCTACCTGCACGATTCCAGGTGATTCACAGGTTTCTCCCATAAGATAGACCTATCAATCACCATAAGCGATGCTGGGAAAAGCAAACCATGGGAGGTGCCAGACTACTGTCATATCTTCTCATAGTTAATGGCCAACTCTTTCAACTATGTTTTCTGTGAAACCCCAGTTTTAGAGAAAAACATACCAGGCTGCAATCGTGCCGACTGATCACACGTTACCTTTTTGAACAGACAATTATAAAGACATTTTCCACTAGGAAGATGCCTAAAACTATACAAGCAAAGTCAATGTGAAGGCTAAAAAGATGCCCAGAAGACGTCATAAACATATGGTAGAAATAGAAAAACAAAAAGTCAGCTCACCCATCAGTTGTTACTGGACTCCGAGCACGGAAACTGTAGTGCAACAAGAAAAGCAATGGTCCAAGGTATAATCCAGCTCAAAGAAGTCCATTAAAAAATTAAAAAAAAATTTATTTAAAAAATATTCTTCATAAAACAATGGTCACACAGTGTAAAAAATCACAACCCCCATGTGGGAATAGTAGCGTGGCAGACGCGTTTCGAACAATAGTTCTTAGTAACAAGTAACAACTGATCACATGGGATGGTGGGTTTCGCATCCCTACCAATCAGATATTGATAGTTATTGATGGATAGGTTATCAATACAAAAGTAGTGGCCAAACATCATCTGTGTGCAAAAAAGTATACGCTAGGACCTTATAAGGAAACGTACCATACCACTCAGTATTGTACAGTGCCTTTTGTACTTTAGGGGTAAATGGCACTCTCATAGAGCACACAGGAGAGCTCGGCCCAAACAAGTGCACCTGTGTATGGGAGAGGCAGCTGAGATGGCTACTGGCTAAACGATTATTCAACCAACAGTTATCTAATCTGTATGACCAGCTTAATTTTATGCTGTGAGACAATTAGACCGGATTAGTAAATATTCCCCCATTATCTCATATAATAGATGATTATTGAGATTAAAGTTACACTCATAAAATGTTTTGTACTATTTTGGCAGATTCCATAAATCCTAAAAGAGTCTAAGTAGCATCTAGTGACTCAAGAGACTGGTAGACCGCTGAGCTATTCTTGTTCATGGGGAAAAAATTGACAAGTGCTTCATTTTCTATTTATCATTTGACAAGAATTGCTCACTAAGGTCTCGCTTCCACTTTTCCGGCCACCCTGCTTTGTTTATTTTCCAGCGTGGCAGAGAAACATCAGAAGGAAAGTGGTGAAAGAATTGATCCCATAGTTTGGTCTCAAATTGTTTGTATTGAACTGATACGCTAAACCCTGATACAGATCGAAAAATGGTACATGGTGAGTTATTCGATTCAGCTGACCAGTTTTTTAGTAGAAACTTGTGGAAAAAATCTGAGGACGACTGATGACATTTTGACATCAGCTGAGGCTCAAAAACTGTTCCAGATGACATGGACATATGGAAGCCTGACCTGGGTCGACAGCCTATTTGCAGGACCCACTTGTACTGGGTGCCTGTCATGCTTTCTTCTGTGCCCCTGCATTGCTCCCCTTCCCCCTCCATGCGGGGACGCCGGCATATTTACCATCTCAGTTGCGCAGTGTGTCCCTCGGCATGCTCCTTTCTTCCTTCCTTGTTTAGTTCCCAGCGACGCGCTTGTTCAAGCTCGCTGCCCTGTTCTTAAAGGGCCAGCTCGCTCACCTGACAGATAGCTCCCAGCCAATAGGTAAGAGGCATCCTGTTTAAAAGGCATCCTCACCAATAGGGAGGTACAGAAACAACATTAATTAGCTAGTGCGGTAGCCTACTAATGAGTTGTGAGGTCCCCTGGTACTAGTGTGGCCAGTGTCCTATATATGAATTCCCTGGTCCTTATGCAGCCAGTCATAAATCCATAGTTTCTTGCCCTTGTGCGGCCAGTCCCTTGTCTTGGGTCCCCAATCAGTAGCAAAATCCCTTGACCTAGGCCTCCAATACTACTAATACAGTACTAATGAGTCTTGTCCTGGGCTCCCAATCAGTATTACTGTACCTTGTACTAGGCCTTCAATCAGTAATAATGTCCCTTGTAAAGTGGCTTTATTCTGTAATAATTTCTCTTGTCCTAAGCTGCCAATAAATAATAATGTACCTTGTTATGGGCTCCCATATCTTTAATAATGTCCCTTGTCCTAAGCCCCCAATCAGTAGTAATAATATCCTCTGTCGTGGACCCCCATTCTGTAATAAATTCCCCTGTCCTAGAACCTGTGCAACATCCTCCTCTATAGCTTGTGCAGAAGCCAGCAGCTGACTTCTGTGTGCCTCTGTAGCATGTCTTGCAGGGAAGGGATCAGGTAGGTTTCTGTGCCCCAATATATTTCACCTGAATGTGCGATCTCTGATGCACATTCAGGTAAAATTTGCATCAATGTGCCCCCCCAGTATGGGCCCAGATACAACTGTGATCGTTATGTCACTCTATGTGGACCCCTCTCATCTTCATAGAATTTCATCAGCAGTAACTGCTATCTCTTATCTGAGCAATGCAAAAATCAGCTTTCACTGATTTTCACCTTGACAATGAAAAACCAGTCCTGGTGGAAAAAGGAGAGAAAAATAAATTCCAAGCTAAGAGTGCTTATCGCTGACTGCAGGATGCGTGCATGACTTGGATGGTATATAATTGCTTTTTCATAGAGAAAATTAGGATGTGTTTAAACAAGAGGGTGTCAAAATGTATTTCTTCATTGGGTGGTGCCTCTAACAGGCATATCAACTCAGCACATCTTGTGAGTGACCTTTACTAGAGATGAGCGAACTTGTTTGGAAAACGTTCACCAATTTCAAAGTCAGCATGAACCTTGCACATTCAGATTTGTGTTCGGATTCCCGAGCATTGTCCTCAAAATCAGCAAAATTCATTTGAACTTCATGTCAACGAACAATGCAAAAGTGACATCAAGCCCACAAATATAAACCCACTTTCCACCACCACAGGGCAAGCGGGAAGAGCCAGGCAAAGTGCCAGAATTGGTGCATCAAATAGATTCTACTTTTCTGGGGCTTCAAGCTGCTACTTTTAGGCTGGGGAGCCAATATCCATGGCCCCTTACCAGCCTGAGAATACCAGTCCCCAGCTGCCGGCTTTAGCTTGACTGGTTGTCAAAAATGATGTATTCTTGATAACCAACCATGCTAAAGCTCACAGCTGGGGCTTGCAGCCGCAGTTGTCAGTTTTGCCAGGCTGGTTATCAAAAATACAGGGGAACCCGCATCAATTTTTTAAAATTTATTTATTTAAAACGCAATTGATGGGTCAATTAACGCCAGTTCTTTTAGTGTCTGACCCTAATTTGAGCTGTTTTCGCAGCTTTTGGGTCCCGCTGAAGTTGTTGTCTATGTGTTTGGTTTTGCCTCCCATGGAATTCAATGCAGTTTGGTTGTGCTCGGTGATCGGTGAGCTATTTTGCGAACATCGGGAAGTTCGCCCAACATAGCTGAAGCGAACCTTAAAAGGTTTGATCATCTCAAGCCTTTACACACAGGATGGGATGCACCTGTCTGAAGTTGGAATTGATATTTTCAATTTGGGATAGCAGACATGATTGACAAGGCTTTGGTTGTTTTAGGGACCATGTTGGCTTTACGCTTGCATGACGTTTGTTTAGTTGCCTAGCTGTTGACGGATGCACATAGTCTCATATATGTTCATCTGTAGATTTTTTATATATGGACTTTTTTATATGCACAAGAGATTACAATGTTCACACTGCAGCATCTATCTGAATATGTAATGATGTCGATTTTCTGTGTCCAGAGGTTAATGGGAACACTTGTAATAAAATCCTATATATAGTTCACCTTAAAGAGACATTAAACCCATTGCCCTGCTGTGATACATGAATATCTCCCGGCTCTCCACTACATTAATATGTAAGATCTTTATGGGCCATTTTGCATTACAGACAAATAATAAGATAGATAAAGATGAGGATATACAAAAGCCACATGTACGATGTATACTATGTATACTATGTGCTGCCGGGTAGAGATCTCTGAGAATTATTACTGTGCTGCGAGCAATGTGCGGCGGTCTGGAACTATTTCACCGCTGAATATTTGCTTAGTAAATGAGATTGTATTAATGGATGACCTTTAGCCAAAGGCACAATGATTGGAGGAAAGTCATGTGGGGCTAAAAAAAAGACATAAATAATTTATACATAAGGATATGAGTGTGCGCGGGATCACAGGACCGAACTCATATATTACTGTCAAATATTCCTTACATATAATTCACATAATCGTCACAAGTGTCGAGAGCGGCAGAATGTGTCACATTTTAATCAATGAAGTTTTCTTATGCATAGCAATTGACTGAAGGATAGAAAATAAAAGGATGTTAGGGGGGACTTTTATCAATGGAGTCATAAAATGCATCATTTTAACAGTTGGCAAAAAATGAATGACACCATTGGTTTTAACATTTTATGTACTGGAAAACGGGAAGAAAATTCCTAATGCGGTGAAATTGCAAAAAAAGTGCAATTCTACAGTTGATTTTCATTTATTTTTTTTGCCATGTTCACTAAATGCTAAAACTGACCAGCCATTAAGATTCTCCAGGTCATTACGAGTTCACAGACACCAAACATGTCTAGGTTCTTTTTTATCTAAGTGGTGAAAAAAAATATCAAATTTGTTACAAAATATAGCGCCATTTTCCGACATCTCTAGCTTCTCCATTTTTTGTGATTTTAGGCTACATGGGAGCCTATTTTCTGCGTGCCAAGCTGATGTTTTTATTGATATAATTTTGGTGCAGATACGATCTTTTGATCGCCCGTTATTGCATTTTATTGCAATGCAGCGGCGACCAAAAAAATGTAATTCTGAAGTTTAGAATTTTTTTCTCACCACGCCGTTTAGCGATTGGTTTAATTCTTTTTTTATATTGATAGATCAGGCGATTCTGAATGCGGCGATACCAAATATGTGTATATTTGATTTTTTTTTATTGTTTTATTTTGAATGGGGCGAAAGGGGGGGTGATTTGAACTTTAGATTTTTTTTATTTTTTAACATTTTTGAAAACATTTATTTTTTACTTTTTGCATGCTTCAATAGTCTCCTTGTGAGCCTAGAAGCTGCAGTACTTCGATCACTTCTGCTACACACAGGTGATGATCAGATTGCCTGTGTGTAGCAGAAATGCTCACTTGCTATAAGCGCCAACCACAGGGCCACGCTCATAGCAATCTGTCAATAACAACCACAGAGGTGTGCTGTTGCGGGCACATGTCAGCTGTACAGCAGATCAGTTGTCATGTGCCCGAAAAGGTGCGATCTCAGCGCCGGAGCCCACACCGCACAGGGTGAGTCCGACGTGGGTGTACTAAGACGCCCATTGTCGGAAAGGGGTTAAAATAGCACATATGGTACAGTGTCATTTGCTGTCATGAGACTGGTTAGACCTTTAGACAGAATAGACCATTATTAGAACTTGTGCAGACAACAGTAATCATCAAACGAGTGCTATCCATTGTTTTGACGGATTGCACTCATCCCCATGTTATTTTGGGGCCATGCACATGTCCGATTATTTCCTTGGTTTGAGCCATTCCATGGAAAAAAAATTTGCATGCCTGAATTTGATCCGATATTTGGATCATATTCTGACAAGCAAATCAATCAGTGAGTGGAAACTATCGGACTACACTCTGATGACATCTGAGTGAGGTTCGATTTTCACTGATTGACAGAATTGAGAAGATGGATAAATTTTTTTCTCCATCTTCTTATCCAAGAAAATTGGATCACACTGTGATCACACTGTGATCCACCTCTGATCAACCTCTGATTAGTGTGATTAGCACAAACCTGCCCGATTCTCTCAGATGAGAGAGTTTAAGGGTATGTTTCCACGGTCAGGAAACAGTCCGGATTTGCTGCGTGTTTGACGCTGTGCGTTGCCGCAGCGTCAAACACGCAGCGTCCAGATGTTACAGCATAGTGGAGGGGATTTCTACTATGCTTCAAAACACGCAGGCGGAAGACCTGCGTTTACGGACATGCGGCGCGTCTTTTTAGACCGCAGCATGTCCTATTCCCTTGAGGGGACGCTGCGTCGCCACAAGGGAAATAACACAGGGCTATGTAGCCTGTGGTCATTCCGGATGTGTTCCAGATGTGTTCCATGAACACATCCGGATTGACCGCACGTTCAGTAGGGGGCGGGGCTTTGGGCGGAGTGGAATTTCCGCTCCGTCCAAAGCGCTGTGTTTCCTGAGCGTGGAAACACAGCCTAAGGATGTCTGCGCCTGCCTTAGGAAGACATATCACAACATATTACTCTATTGACACGTTAGTATTGTATTCTACACTGGTGCCTTAAAAGCAGCTACAATTAATTTAGCAATCTTTTTCCATTCTCGAAAACCAAACCATTTTAATGTTCCCGCTGATGTAGCTGTAGAAAGGATTGTTTTTGTGAGACACTTGTATTTTTGAATGGCATCATTTCGCGGTACATAAAATATATTAAAAGAAAAATCTTTCTTTCTGTTTTGGGAAAATTTAAAAAAAAACAGCAATTCTCACATTGTTTTAATTTTATCTTTTTTTTGCATTTACTTTCTCCAGTATGATTATTAATGCTGAATTTGTACAGATATTTTTATGTTTTACTACTGAGTTGTCATATTTTAAAAGTAGTAACATTTAATTTTCGTGGATGGAGATGTACAAGCAGTGGCTTTTCATTAGCGGCTCAAGCTAAATTTGAATTTGCTTGTTGCGTCTCCCTTATCATTTGCTACAGACCCCAGAGCGTAATAAACATAATATTAAAAAAAAAAATCATTACCCTCACTCTCTGCTCTCCTCTTTGGCCTTCCACTACTTATCACCACCCATCTGGTCCTCACCACATCTTCTGATTCCCAACCACCCACATCGCCTGTGCAGAACCCTCTTTGCACCATGACACCTGGAGTTCCGGCGCAGTGCAAGAGGACCAAAGAGTACAATGAGAGCAATGAGGGACCAGAAGATGCGGGACGCCAGGACAATTGATGGTGAGTAGATGAAGGGACGAAAAAGTTAATAGTAAAGTGAGTATAAGTATTTTTTTTAAATTGTTTGATGTTCAGAAAACTGGCATTCGGTGGCAACCATTTTCCTGAATCCGCACGGAAGCGAATTACAAATAATCAGCATTTTGACAATTACAGATTTTTGGAAAATTCTTGTAGAATTCAATTCCACTCAAACGTATTCGCTCATCCCTAATTGATGCCATTTTAGGGTGCATATATTAGTTTGATTACTTTTTAAGTATTTTTTTTCTTAGGAAGTAGGAAGAGAGATAATATGATTCTTTCTACATTATTTGCTTTGCAGTATAAACTTGATGCCTTTATTCTGCCGGTCATGTGATTGTAATCAATGGCGGTTCGTAAATAAATTAACTTTTATTTATTCTAAAAGTACCAAAAAGAAACCAAAATGTATGTGTTCTGCCCTCCTCTGCGTTATCTTGACCAGTGTTACCCCATAATATGGTGCTGTTTGTAGCTCACACAATTGATTGCTGCAGCCCACAGCAGATTGGGAGAAGACTTTTTGCTAAAGGGTGTACAGTATATGGTCCTTGCTTGCCAAAATTTGAGGTGTATCCTATGTAAATTCCTCTCCTTGTGGTTAATGGGCTCTGAATCACTATTTACTGTGATAACTTTGACTATGCAAAGGACGAAATGGAAATGCCTTGGCAGGAAAAGGGCAGGATCAGGCAGGTTTACAGTAGGGCAGGAAGCAAATTACAAAAGGTAAAGCATGGTTATGGGATGGTTCATCGTTAAAAAGGTGTTAATTGCCTCATACACTCTTGTTAATGGCTTCAATAGGAGAAGCACAAGATTGAAGAGATAAAATTGGTTCATCTGAATCAGGGTCACATTGTACCTTTTTTTTACTAATTTAGAGTATCATGTATATAGTATTTGTTATGTTCTTGAGGGTCAAAATGTGGTTAAATTTTGCTGGCTTTTAATGAACAAATATAAATTACATTTATTACGCACCTCCATGGATTCTAACTCATTGTTTTTTGGCAGACCAAAATCTGACCAGTCCATCATGTATATTCAAAGTGATTATTAAAGTATCAAATTTAGACTTTTGCACTATAAAATTGCATATTTCATTTCATGACAAGCCTACAACCTGCAGTAACCCTCATTCCACCAAACCGCTGCACGACCAGCTCGGCCCTCGCCTACTGTATCCTCACCCAGCCCTTGTGGATTGTGAGCCCTCGCGGGCAGGGTCCTCTCTCATCCTGTCCCGGGCGTGACTTTTATTGTGTAAGATTACTGTACTTGTATTTATACCCCTTTTCACATGTAAAGCGTCATGGAATAAATGGCGCTATAGCAATAAATAATAATAATATTCTAGGAGTCACAACTTTTTTTTAAAAAATGTTATTGATGAAGCTGTGTGATTGCTTGTTTTTTTGTGGTATGAGCTGTAGATTTATTTGTACTATTTTGGCTTTATTTTATTCATTTTTTTGTTATATATTTTTCTATTCTTTTCATCCATGATGGCTAAATAACGTGATCATTTTATAGGTCTGAGAGTTACAAATATCAATATCAATTATGTATATTTTAAATTTATTTATGAATGTATATGTCTTCTAAATTAAAATATTAAATCTTCTTACGGGAAAAAGGTGATTTTTTTTTATGTTTTTCAGTTTATTTTTTATTTTTTGCTATTATATGAAAACCTATTTTTTTATGT
>VIAB01025411.1:29438-40448 GCA_009801035.1 Oophaga pumilio | reverse complement strand
CTGGAAGATATGGATCCAGTCACAGCTGGGCTCCACAAAACCATTAGTTATCACCACACATGCGAGTCCTTTCGTTTGGGGGGGACATCTGGGGGAAAGAGCCTTTCAGGGGTAGTGGTCACTAGTAGGAATCAGCAAACCAAACTGTAAAGCTCGAGGTTCATACTGGACAGCTAGTGTCTGGTACCGAACCCTGAACATTGACTTTTTTTCCAGAAGTCCAGTTTGTTCGAGTTTGGATGCCTAATAAAGTTTGCTGAAAGGCTGCAGCACAGCCAGTCGGCAAGCTTTTAGGCTGTGGGCACATCCGGAGCCATCACAGCCATGCCAAGTATTGAGATGGCTGTGATTGGCCTGCGCACCAAGTAACCCAGCCTGTATAAATGCCGGATCATGGGTGCCGCCACCATTCTGCTCTGAATAGTGTAGGCACAGGACCCAGCTGGAGTAAGGGTAGGTATTAGACGGTGTGTGCGCACTCTGCAGAAAAGTCTCTGTGTGCATCTCAGTGGGAGTACTGTGCCAAAAAACCTCAGTGTATACTCTGCACCCCTGCCTGTGGGAGTACTGTGCCTTTTAAGCCTCTGTATACTCTTCCTGCCTTTGAGAGTACTGTGCCTTTAGGCTTCTGTGCGTACTCTGCACCCCTGCTTGTGGGCGTACTGTGCCAAAAAGCCTTTGTGTGTACTATGCACCACTGCTTGTGGCGGTACTGTGCCATTAGGCTTCTGTGTGTACTCTGCACCCATGCCTGTGGGAGTACTGTGCCAAAAAGTCTAAAGTAGCGGGCCTAAAAAATAATTTTACTCTAACGTTGTGTCTATACGAGTTCTGTCCGTGCCTAAAAAAAATAGTTATACTCTACCGCTATGTCTGCACAAGCTATGGCCAGGCCTAAAAAATAATTATACTCTACCATTGTGTCTGTACAAGTTGTTGCCATGCCTAAAAAAATAATTATACTCTGTACGAGTTGTGGCAGGCCATAAAAAATAATTATACTCTGCAGCTCTGTGTGTGTGACTAGTGTGCCTAAAAAACAATTTAAAAAATGAGGACCGTCAGTGAGGGAATGAGGACATGGCCATGGTGGTGCTGGTGTAGCAGATGCTGGTAGTGGTTGCTGCAGGGAGAGGATGTGGTCGCTCTGTTCCTGCTATGTATCCAAATACAACACCTTCCTTTGCATGCAGGCGACAGGACACTATGCGTCATTTCGTAGGGCTGAATACCGCTACACGAATAGAGACACGAGAACATATTGAGGCGGTGTTAGGTTGGATGGCTGAGAGTGCCTCTTGTTCCTTCGCATTGTTTCACTCAGTCCACTGCAGAAAGCGCAGACTTGGCACCTGCTGACCATGGTCATTTGGCTTCCATCTCACCCCCTTGCAAATCAGCCAAGCAGTCTGAGCCCCAAGTCATGCAGCAGTCAGTTCTGCTTTTTGATATCTCTGCTGGCTATGGTTCCTTGGGCCATCCACCTGGCCCTGCCCCACGAGTGGAAGCTATTGAGTGCACTGATGGCCAACCACTTGTTCAGTTGGATGATGAGTACGTGGGAGGGTTAGTGTAAACGGTGAGCGGAACACCGCAGTACATCTCTAATGATGACGAAACACAGGTGGGTGCCAACTGCTGTGTCTTTTTGCAGTGTGCAGACTGGCAAGGAGGGCAGGGGTGAGGACTGGGGGGAAGATGATGTGGAGAATGATGATGTCCTAGACCACACATGAAACGAAGGCCATTCTAGTGACGTGCGTAGTTCGGAGGAAGAGTAGGTGGTCAAGTTGCCCAAGCAGCACAGCGAAAAGAGGGAACAGGGTATAAAAGCACAGTGGGCGGCCCCTAGCTAGTATGTCGGCTGCTACTGGCCACCACACTGAGAAAATGAGAACAACAAAGCCAGCTCAGAGGCTGGTGACATTTCTTCAGACAATGTGCTGATGACGTGTCAGGCAGTGACCGGTGTTATATGCGAAGGTCGCTATGTGTCCTCCAGGATGTGCTTAGAAACATATTGAGGCCCCGGAAGTGCATTGAAGTCACAGGTATAGCTGTGATTGCAATGCAAAATAAAAGTA
This sequence comes from Oophaga pumilio, assembly GCA_009801035.1. NCBI lineage: Eukaryota > Metazoa > Chordata > Amphibia > Anura > Dendrobatidae > Oophaga > Oophaga pumilio. The sequence goes on along the minus strand of VIAB01025411.1, from coordinate 38,364 downwards.
AGTGTTGGTCTTGGGCAAGCTAGTTGGGCTTTTACTTTTTAGATGGACTACAGGATGGTAGTGGTGCGGTCCGTTTCCTTCCTGGCCAGGTTTTCCATGTGGCCTACAGCCACAGGTTCCTTGTAAAAAAAAAAAAGGAAAAAAACCTGCAGCAAAGGGTTGGGTGTGTCAGTATGGTTTTGCAAGCATGCGGAGCAGAAGGCTCTGCAGAGCCCAACCTGTGTGAAGCAACACAGAATCAAGCAGAGCAAAAAGGCCTGGCACCCTCAGTGTACAGGGCAGTGCTGTCGCCTATGGCAATCGGTTACGGACTATCTTGTATTGCCAGCTGCGATCCAGAGGATACCTTTTGAGTTCCAGTGTAAGTTTTTCTTGGACATTAAAAGCCTTTGAAGTTTCCTGGGTCACTGCCTGTCTGTCACACTGCACCAACCCCGCTTCACTACATAAGACACTGGTGGTTTGCACGCTGTGCCATAAGAGCCTGCAGCGAGGCATTAATCTTCTGAACCAGAGCACCACCTGCATGACGAGGCATCTGAATTCCAAGCACGAGGTGCAGTGGAGTACACACCTGAAAAAACAGGAAAGATCTGAGCCTCTCCTGCTCCCTCTTCTGCCGCGGTCTCGGCCTCTTCCTCCCTCTGAAGATCAAAAGGATCACATGCCTCCCTGCAAAGAGAGGATGTGACTGTATCACCACTACCACCAGCAGTGTCACCGAGTATATCCACACCGTCCCATTGAAGTGTTCAGTTCTCCATTCCCCAAACCTTCCAGAGAAAGAGGAAATACCCCCCTACCCACACACGAGCCAGGTTCCTGAATGACTGCATTTCCACATTTCTGGCCTATGAAGAGATGTAATTCTGGTTGGTGGAGATGGACAGTTTTAAAAAATTGATGGCAGTGGTAGTCCCACAGTACGTTGTTCCCAGCCGCCTCCCACTAGTTTTCAGTCGAGCCATCCCTGCCCTGCACACACATGTTGCCGACCTAATCAGGTGTACACTGAGTAACTCCATCAGTGGCAAGGTCCACATAACCACTGATATGTGGACCAGTAAGCACGGCCAAGGATGTTACATCTCCCTGTCTGCCCACTGGGTAAATGTAGTGGCGATTAGGCCTGAGGCGAAAGGCATTCTAGCGCTTGCCCTACCACCACTGAAGTTCCTCTGTCCAGGTTGCCTCTTCCTCCTACTTCGCTTCCTCCACCGCCTCCTCATCCGGTCACAGTAAGACTTCCACCACCAACTTCAGCACAGGCAGGGGGGAGGCAACAGCAGCCTGTTCTGAAACTCATCTATTTGGGTGACACATCCCACACCGTGCAGTAGCTGTGGACGGGGATCAAGCAGAAGACAGATCAGTGGTTGGTGCCGGTGAGCCTCAAGCCCGGCCTGGCAGTGTGCAATAATGGGCGAAACCTAGTAGGACCTCTGGGTCTACCCGCTTAGATGCACATAGGTGCTACTGAAAATGCAGGCAGTTTGTGCTTGATTTTCGCCTTCTCACCTTGCTGCTTGCCTGACTGCACTGCGGCATCACTTCTGCCTTCCCGCTCACCAGCTGATATGCAACGTACCAACAAGGTGGAACTCCACCTTTCGTATGCTGGAGAGACTGTGTGAGCGGCAACAGGTAATAGTGGAGTTTCATGTGCAGCACGCCCGGCTGAGTTGCTCTGCAGAACCACACCATTTTACCTCCAATGAGTGGACCTCCATGTGTGTGCCTTGTAGTGCTGCTTCGTACACTCCACGAACTTGGCAAGCGCTGATGACGCCATCATGAGCCCTACTATACCACTTCTATGCCTGCTAAAAAAAACACTTCAGGTGATGATGAATGAGGTGGTGGCGCAGGCAGAAGAGGAGCAGTCATCACAGACAGGCGCATCTGCCTGTCCGCTGCCAACGTGGGGAAGCAAACATTTATTAAAATGACCCAGACATGGATCCCACTATGCTTTTGGCTGCCTAGACAACTATACCAGCTGTATCCAGCCAATGTTCAACTCTATTTGCTATTTGTTTAGGTTTGAGGCCTCCCCAAATAAAAAAAAAAAGCAGTGTTGGCTATCTCCTATCTCCTCTTCTACCTGTTTCACCTACACCGCCATGTCCAACTTCACTTCTACCTCCTGGGTCTACATTGTTATTTTTGTGTAAGTAATTCTATGCTCTTTTAAAGGGGTCTTCCCACTAACAATGTTAATTTTAATCAAAATTTTAATCAATAGATCTTTGAATAATTGGAGCATTGGCGTCCCTGCATGCTTCCTCCCTACCCTGGCAGGTACACAGACTCATTCACCACGGTGACGCCCATCCCGCACCTACTCCTCCTCCATCCTCTACTGCCCAGGGTCTGCGCACTGATCGGAGATCCTTGGGCACTGTGCTTAGGTTGTGCGCTCGCTCCTGGTCTTTTAAAAGGACAGCATACACGCTGGGAAGCATTTATTATTTAAGGCATCTCCACATGTTATGTCAGTAGTCTGCACGCTCACTAGTTCTCAGGTCCCCAGTGCTTGCCAGTCAGTTCACCTGTCGTATACCTGTCTGGCCTTACTTGCCGTGTTTTCTTGTATTCCAGCCATGCCCACCAGAACCTGCCTGCATATCAGCCATGCCCGCCTGCATATCAGACATGTTTGCCAACACCTGTCTGTACATCAGCCATGTCCTCCAGCACCTGCTTTCATATCAGCCGTACTTGCCTGCCTGTATAGCAGCAATGTCTACCAGTACCTGCCTGTATACCAGCCGTGTCTGCCAGTACCTGCCTGCACCTGCTGTTACAGCTTCCTGCCCCTTTGGGGGTCAGCTGCCATGCAACCGATGTCTGTCCAGGAGTGGTACCTGGCGTCCATCCGGAGCCAAGTCTAACCTCACCATCAGGGACTCTTGCGAAGAGTCGGGTGTTTGCTTAGTCATGCCCCTTCAGGCTCTCCTCCGTCTTTGGCACAGTGGTTCCACCACTCAGACTGTTACAATAATATTAAATTCAATAATTGGATGTGTTTACAAAAAATGTTCCTGTAATAACATTGTCTGATCATACCACATCTCCTGGGCAGGGGAGGAAACAAAACAGAGGATACAGACAGGACTGCATGGGATGACAAATGATTCTTTCTTTTAGGTAAAGCATTGCTTAAAAACAGGAAGTGAAATGTTTTGCCTCACAAAAAGAATAATTTGCAATCCCGTGCTCTAATAGCTGTATGCTCTCTTTTGCTTCCCCCCAGCACAGGAGATGTGGTATGCTCAGACGATGTTCCTGCATGGTCAGACATGGCCACTACACAGTACAAAGCAGGGGCACACTTATAAGATTATCTCAGCACAGGAACAAATTTATTTTTATTCCAAGATTTAGAAATTAAAAAATTATTTGTTTGTGGGAAAACCACTTTAAGTCAATTCCATATAAGCAAAATAGTGTTAGATTACTCCACCCTTGCCATTTTCACCTACACTACCACGTCCGCCTCCTTCTTCACTTGGACCTCCGCCTTTTGGGTCTACATTGTTATATTTTGTTTGGTTAATTCTACTGTATGTTCTTTCAACCTCTTCATCATTCAATTTTACAATTCTGACCAGTGTCACTTTATGTGGTAGTAACTCTGGAACGCTTCAAAGGATCCCACCGATTCTGAGTGTTTTTTCGTGATGTATTGTACTTCATGATAGTGGTAAAATTTGTTCAATATGACTTGCATTTATTTGTGAAAATATCAGAAATTTTGCAAAAATGTGGAAAATGTTGCAATTTTCAAACTTTTAATTTTTATGCCCTTACACCAGAGAGTTATGTCACACAAAATAGTTAATAACAATTCCCACATGTCTACTTTACCTCTGCACCATTTTTGAAACATAATCTTTTTGTTAGAAAGTTATAAGGGATAAAAGTTGACCAGCGATTTCTTATTTTTCCAACAAAATATACAAAACCATATTTTTAGGGACCACATCACATTTGAAGTGACTTTGAGGGGCCTATATGACATGAAATACCCAAAAGTGACACCTTTCTATAAATTGCACCACTCAAGGTGTTCAAAACCTCATTCAAGAAGTTTATTAACCCTTCAGGTGCTTCACATTAATTAATAGAATGTGTAAGAAAAAATGAACATTTAACTTTTTTTTCCACAAAAAAAATTTTTTTATTTTCACAAGGGTAACAGGAAAAATGGACCGCAAAATTTGTTGTGCAATTTCTCCTGAGTACGCAGATGCCCCATATGTGGGGAAAAACTGCTGTTTTGTTGCACAGCAGGGCTCAGAAGGGAAGGAGAGCCATTTGACTTTTTGAATGCAAAATTTGCTGGAATCATTAGCGGACGCCATGTTGTGTTTGGAGAGCACTTAATGTGCCTAAAGAGTGGAAATCCCGCACAAGTGACACTATTTTAGAAACTAAACCCCTCAAGGACCTTATCTAGATGTGTAGTGAGCACCTTCAACCCCCAGGTGCTTCACTGAAGTTTATTATGTTGAGCCATCATATTAAAAAAAAAATCACATTTTTCACACAAATGTTTTTTAGCCCCATATTTTCATTTTCACAAGGGTAACAGGAGAAATTGTTGTTCAATTTCTCAGCACGCCACCTCCCCATATGTGATGGAAAATTATTGTTTGGGTGCACGGCAGGGCTCAGAAGGGAAGGAACGCCATTTGACTTTTTGAATGCAAAATTTGGTGGAATCCCTAGCCGAGACAAGACGCCGTGTCACATTTGGAGAGCCCCTGATGTGCCTAAAAAGTGTAAACCTCTACAAGTGACTCCATTTTAGAAACTAAACCCCTCAAGAAACTTACCTAGATGTGTTGTGAGTACCTTGAACCTCCAGGTGCTTCAAAGAAGTTGAAAACTTGAGTGGTGAAAATTAAGAAAAAACACATTTTCCCCCACAAAAATGTTTTTACGCTTCAAATTTTTTATTTTCACAAGGGTAACAGGAGAAAATTAACCACAAAATGTATTGTGAAATACGTAGTTGTGAGTACGTAGTATCCCATATGTGGGGGGAATCTACTGTTTGGGGGGCACGGCAGGGCTCAGAAAGGATGGAGTGACATTTTGGAACGGAGATTTTTATGGAATGTTCTGCAGGTGTCATGTCGCATTTAGAGAGCCCCTGATGTGCCTAAGCAGTGGAAACCCCCGACAAGTGACCCCATTTTGGAAACTAGACCCTTCAAGGAATTTATCGACAATGCTGAGCCAACAAAATAAAAAAATCACATTTTTCCCCCAAAAAATGTTCTTTTAGCCCCAAATTATTTATTTTCACAAGGTTAACAGGTGAAAATGTACCAAAAAATTTGTTGTGCAATTTCTCCTGAGTACACTAATACACAGTATGTGGTCGAAAACTACTTTTGAGGCACAGTGCAATTTCATAAGGGAAGAAACGTCATATTGGGGTTCAGATTTTGCTGGACTAGTTTGAGGGTGCTATGTCACATTGGTAGAACCCCTGAGGTGCCAGGACAATAGAACCCTTCATAAGTAAAAATGAGTGAACTTGTTCAGAAAACGTTCGCCAATCTCAAATTCGGTACGAATGTTGCACATTCGCTAAGGCGTCTTTCAGAAGTCAGTGTTTCTGGTTGCAGCACGGGTCGCAAAATGTCCCGCACATGTGCACACTAATGACATCCCTGTGTCATCAGTGTGTCATGTAGCGGTGCCTGGAAATCAGTGGTACTGTTCATGCTGTTCCCCGGAATCGGGTGCTGAAGAAGACAGCCCACATCACTGTCCCCTGCTCGTGCTGCAATCAGCGCTAGACAATGTTAATAGTTGTATTCAACTGTTAACAGCGAGAGCAGGAGGTGGCTAATGGGAGTATTCATCAGCCACCGCCTGCGCTATAGATAGATGAATAATTTTTAAAAAATTACGTGGGATTCCCCTGTATTTTTGATAACCAGTCAGGCAAAACTGACAGCTGCGTGCTGCAACCCTCAGCTGTCAGCTTTAGCAAGGCTGGTTATCAAGAATAGAGGGGTTTTCATGCCGTATTTTTTAATTATTTAAATAAATAATTAAAAAAACGGTGTAAGTCCCCCCCATTTTTGACAACCAGCCAACCTAAAGCAGACACCTGGGGGCTGGTATTCCCAGGCTGGTAAGAAGTCATGGATATTGGACCCCCTTGCCTAAAAATAGCCCAAAGCTGCATCAAAAAAGGTGCATCTATTAGATGCACCAATTCTGGCTCTTTGCCCAGCTCTTCCCACTTTCCATGTGGCAATGGCAAGCAGGGTTCATATTTGTGGGGTTGATGTCACCTTTGTATTGTCTGGTGACATCAAGCTTAACTCACATCATCGCCCAGTCCACAGAAGCCAATGTCTCCTGCCAAGAAGATAATCCATTTGTCCCGTGACGGGTCTAGCGCTGCTACATCTAAATGGCAGGCTGCATTGTTGTATGATGTGATGATACAACCTGCCATCCAGCAGAGACACTGAGCAATGTATGCTACCGCTGCTCCATATCTTGCCGTGAACTCCTATGACCTGACTGATTTACCGCGAGTGTGATAAAGTTCTCACACTCGCGGTGCTGTCAGAAAGTTCCTGGACGTTCACAATGAACTTAGTTCAACTCACTGACGTCACCACGAGCGCCGTGGGAAAAGTTGTAACGACGCTCACACTGACTGATCCTTTAATGAATGTAAATTAAACCATACTCATGCCATCACACATTCCACTGAAGCTATGGTCTCCTGTTATAAAACAAAAAGAAAAAACAACCATATCCCTCACCTGTCGTTCTTTCCCATGCCGTAATCCATGTCTCAGCCTCAGTGACTAGTGGTGACGTCAACGAGGTTACCGCTGGTCAATGAGGCTGCGTTCCTAGAGGGTGCCTCTGAACTGTGGAGACCTTGGTGAGATCAGAGCTGCACTGTGAGACTTTTTCTCACTATAATAGCAGTGATGTCCACGAGGTCACCGCAGTACAGGGGTTCGGCAGAAACTTCAATGTCACCTCTAGTCTCTGATACTGCTCTCGCAGCAGCTCATTCCTCAGTGGTTCTCAGCCTGGACGGTTGCATCTTGGCACCGTCCAGGTTGAAAACTGTTTACTCCAGACATGGATTACGGTGTGAGACTTAACGACGGACATGTGAGGGATATAGTTGTCTTTTATTTTTGTTTTTATTACAGGAGACCATGGCTTAAGAGGAATGGGTGATGACTTGAATATGGTTTAATTTAGATTCATTTAAGGAGTCTGTGTCATTCTTTCAATTCTTTCAATTAAAGGACTTTATTCTAGGTATGTGTTTATTTACAATATAACTATAGGATTAATAATGTATAGGCATCTTATAGACACCTCTCGATTACTAAGCCGTGGGCTTGATGTCACCGGACAATACAAAGGTGACATCAACCAACACCCGAACAGGGCAAGTGGGAAGAGCAGGGCAAAGCGCCAGAATTGGCGCATCTGCGAGCTGCTATTTTTAGGCTGGGGGCCAATATCCATGTCCCATTACCAGCCCAAGTATACCAGCCCCCAGGTGTCAGCTTTAGCTTGGCTGGTTGTCAAAAATGGGGGGGACCCCACACCATTTTTTTTTATTTATTTAAATAATTAAACAGCATGGAAACCTCTCTATTCTTGATAACCAGCCTTGCTAACGCTAACACTTGAGGGTTGCAGCCCACAGCTGTCAGTTTTGCCTGGCTGGTTATCAGAAATACAGGGGAACCCACGTCATTTTTTTTTAAATTATTTATAGCGCAATTTATGGGTAAATTAGTGCCACTTTTCCTGGTGTCTGCTGCTAATTTTTGCTGTTTTGGTAGCCAATGGGGTTCTGGTATGTTCGTCAAACCTTTCGTTGAACCTCGGGACATTCGCCGATCCAAACACTAACCGAACCTTGAAAGGTTCAGTCATCTCTAGTCATAAGTGACCCCATTTTGCAAAATACACCTCAATGAATTCATCTACGGGTGCACTGATCATATTGAAACCACAGGTGTGTCATAGTAAAGAAAAAAATAATTAGATTTTTAGCATCAAAAGCCCCAGATTTTACATTTTCACCCAGGGAAATGAGTAAAAATGGCACCAAAATTTGTTCCACAATTTCTGCTGAATGTGAATTACCCCACCTGTGGCCTTACAGTACTGCTTAGCCATACAGCGAGACTCGGGAGAAACGGCAAGCTATTTTTTTCCTGGAGCACAGATTTTGCTTAAATAGTTTGCAGACTCCATATACAGAGCCCTTAAGTGCTAGAAGATCAGAATCTCCCCTCAAGTGACCCCATTTTTGAAATTATACCCCCAATTTATCTGCAGGTGTAGTGACGATTTTGACTCCATGGGTGTTTTCCAGAAACAAGCAGCAGTGGATGTTGCTGAGTGAAAATTGCAAACTGCCATTGTAGAGCCAAGTACGTTGCGGTCACCAGTATGTTGTAGTCACCAGTATGTTATAGTGCCCAGTACGTTGTGGTGCCCAGCTCACGCTTCTGGAGACATGCACCTGTAAATTAGGTGGGCTGTCATAGCTACAGAAATGCCAAACGTGTAGATGCTAAATCTGGTTTAGGCACAGTGGAACTCAGAAGGGAGGGGGGCATTTGGATTTGGGAATGCAGAATTTGCTGAATTTCTTTCTCCGGATCAGGAGCTATAGCACTTTTCGAGAGCCTTTGTACTACCAGTAAAGTGGAAGCCCCCTATATTTCCATTAACAGATGACGGAGCTGAGTGAGGACTTGCTTTTTTTGTGGATTGAGTTGAAGATTTTGTTGGGAACATTTTACATAACATTTGGGATCACATTTGTCCGGCGCTCTATGCTGAGCACTTACATCGGGGTTTACAGCTATATCTCCAAGTGGCGTAATTCAAATGAAACCTC
>VIAB01025410.1:0-21712 GCA_009801035.1 Oophaga pumilio | reverse complement strand
CATTAACGTGCAAACCACCCTTGGGGGTGAAGGGGTTAACTACCAAAACAACAACCGTGCAGAAATACGGCAAAAAAATTATTTGACAATTGTCTATTAAAAACCATTCTGCAGTTCCTGTTTTGTTTTTTTGTTTTTTTTCAAAACTTTTTAAAATGTAGCATTTCCTAAAAACCTTGCCATTGTCTACTGGACCCTTATAGAGAAACCATTGTTTTCTGGTTTTTTTTCCCCCACTCAGATCAATAGTACATATGAAAATAATAAACTTTGTAATATATTTTATTAGAAAATGAACTGATCATTCATTCTCAAAATTCTCAAGTCACTGGTGCAATCTATCTTCAGGGAACAGAGATTTTCCCATCAATGAGATAGGAGATGACAGTTAGTGCTTGTAAAGTTCTATGGAGAACTGTAACTGACATTTCAGGAAAACATGCAGCAGAATATCTGTGTCGGCCTCTAGCTCCTCCTTCCCCCTCACCATAGAATCTTACAAAGTACCAACTGTCAACTCCTGTCTCAGTGATGTGAAAGTCTTCACTGACGACAGATTTTACCCATAAATAGAGAGTGAAAAATCAATATAGGAAGTAATAATTTCTTTAATAAGATAAATAACAAAGTTGATGACTTTCATGTGTACTATTTTCTCATTCAGATATTGAAATAATTTTTGATTTTTTTTTTCGCGACACACTGGGTTTGATTTTTATTACATTTTATCCTCCTTTTTTTCTTTTTTTGCTGATAATTGCAAAGAAATATAGAAGTACATATCCATTTTTAACATTTCATTTATGACCACAAAGACCGTTAAAAATATTCTAATTAAAGCTCCCCTTTCTGAACAAATTATTTTTATATATTGTTAATATTTTTTCCAAGGGAGGCAAGGCTAGAAACAGCAATAGGGAGTGCGGTGTCTCTTTTTTATGTTTTGTTTTATTTTTGTGTTTTTATTTATTTATTTGTTTCATTTATTTCACAGACTGTGGCCCCAGTAAGGTATTAAAAGACCTTTGGGAGCATTTTAAATATTAGTCCACTTTTTTAATTCTGATTTCCCATGTAACTAGGGCTGATATATGTTATTTGGTAGAATTTATTTTGGTACATGATTATTTCAATATAACATACTGTATGCGAAAATGTGAGAATAGTGACAATGTATTCTCACCTTGCAATTTTAACTAGTTCATTTTGATCCCCCTGAAGCACTATGTAACCTGCAATTAGACTTGCCAAACTATTCAGTGTTGTGTGTGAGAACTCTTAAAGGGAACCTGTCACCAGGTTTGGCCGATATGAGATACGGTCACCACCGTTCAAGGCTGATATACAGCATATAGAATGTTACATATCTATAATGTTACATATCTGCCCCCAACCTGAACTGAAAGATAAGAAAAATAACTTTTATTATAAACATCTATGGGGTGGTCCAGTCCGAGGGGTGTTGCTGGTCTTGGTCTGGTGCCGCCCATCTTCTTGCAATACCATCCTCTTTCTTGCTTTGTGTGAATGATTAGTCATCCAGACAGTCTCCTCGGCATCACGCTCCTGCACATACATACTTCTTTGTCCTGTTGAGGGCAAGAAGTGCGTATGTGCAGGAGCGTGATGTCATCCACACAAAGCAAGAAGGAGGACGGCATCAGAAGAAGATGGGAGGTGACAGACCAAGACCAGCGACACCCACCGGACCGGACCGCCCCGGCGGATGAGTATAATAAAACTTATTTTTCAGTTCTTATAGGTCACATTGGGGGCTGATATACAGCATTATAGAATGCTGTGTATAAGCCCTGAAAGGTGGTGGCCGTATCTCATATGGGCCTATCCTGGTGACAGGTTCCCTTTAGGTTGTTTCTCTATCCATTCTTATGAGACCTTCTTTCAGTCTCAAAGGAATGAATATAGACAGTTTTGTATACTATTTTCTCAATAATAGTTAATGCGAAATGTATACAACTTATACAACATATGAATGCATACTTTGGGGGGTTTATGTTCTCAACATATGGTTGCGCAGATTTTTTAAGGCTTTACAACTTTATGATGTGAAACAGAAGGAGCCTAGTGTCCATATTTTATAGCAGGATATTATTAGTAAATTCTCTTGTAAACCATTTTTTGTTCATTTATGTTCTTTAATTGAAGTGCGACATCTAGTGGTGAACTGTTACAATCACATATAAGAACACAATCAAGGTGTAATCAAGCCATTTTTCTCTATGATAATAGTAAATGTAATGTCTATAACATTATTTTTTATCTATTTGTTGCGCTTTTAATAGAGTAAAGAAGCTGTTGCGAACCGTTTTGTTATCATTCAATATAGCCATGAAGGGAAACAAGAGCTTCTTTCTACAGATGACCCCAACATTAAAACACTCACCCAGTTTAAGAGGTAACAGTTCTTATTTACAATGTTACCAATTATTAAAATCATATGGATGTCTTTGAAGGCTTTTTTTACTTAGTTACTGTTGTTTCAACAAACTTTTCCATACTTTTGTTAGCATAGTGAGATAGTTAGCAAGGCCGAAAAAAGACATTTGTCCATCCAGTTCAGCCTATATTCTGTCAGAATAAATCCCCAGATCTACGTACTTCTAAAGAACCTATTAACTGTAAGATACAATATTGTTACACTCCAGGAAGACATCCAGGACTCTCTTGTACCTCTCGACTGAGTTTGCCATATGTTAGGGGGTTTTAGGGCATAGACCATCTGGGGCATCATGTGCTACATTGTATTGTGCATTTATATTACATTTCATGTAAGACACAGGTTCACTTAAATGCACGTACTTGTACAGCCTTTATGTATGACATGACGTAGCAACCTGCAAAATGAGGTTACAATGAAATCCTTCAAATCCAAGTTTGTCAGAAGAAAGGGTTTGTAACCATTATGTCATCTCCTAATCTATCTTCTAAGATGCAAGTCAATTTAAGAAAAAATATGTCCATATGCATTAATAGTGATCTGATAACAGCATGATGTAGGGGCAGAGAACTTGATTCCAGTAATTTGTCGCTTACTGTGTGTGGTGGCTCTAGAAGCAATGACTCCAGCAGCAGTCCACACCTTGTGAATCTCCCCCAAATTTTTGAAAGGCCTTTTCTTAACACTTCTTTCAAGGCTGCGGTTATCCCAGTTGCTTCTGCACCTTTTTTTACCACACTTTTTCCTTCCACTCAACTTTCCATTAATATGCTTGGATACAGCACTTTGTGAACAGGCAGCTTCTTTAGCAATGACCTTTTGTGGCTTACCCTTCTTGTGGAGTGTGTCAATGACTGCCTTCTGGGCATCTGTCAAGTCAGCAGTCTTCCCCATGATTGTGGAGCCTACTGAAACAGACTAAGGGACCTTTTTAAATGCTTAAGAAGCCTTTGCAGACATTTTTTGTTAATTATCCTAATTCACTGAGATAATGACTTTTGGGGTTTCATTGGCTGTAAGCCATAATCATCAACATTAACAGAAATAAACACTTGACATAGATCACTCTGTAATGACTCTATATATGAGTTTCACTTTTTGTATTGACGAACTGAAATAAATTCACTTTTTGATGATATTCTAATTTTGTGAGAAGCACCCGGAGCCTGAGTGTGCTATCAAAATAAGAAGCAGCACTCACCTGTTAATCTTCTACATCTCTTTCTTACCGTAACACTGGTGGGTGTGGACTCACTTGCACCACAAACGGGTGTCCCCTGGAGGGTTTGACTAAGAGGCTACTTGGTCTTCACTATTGCGTCTGATGGTGAGGATAGGCTTGGGCCGCAGGATAGCCACTAGTTGCCACTCCAGGGCAGTGTCCGGACCAGCAGCAGCTAACCCACAGGTTACAGCAGGTATACAAGGAATAGGAGAGACGAGATAGAAGGATAGTCATATGGTCTGGGGTCGGGGAAGGCAGTACAGGTACAGGATACGTAGCCGAGGTCAGGAATGAAGAGAACACACAGGACGAGAAGAAAAGCCAGATCAGTACCAGGAGGGATATACAACAAAACACCTTGACAGGAACTAGATGCTAAGAGCAAACTGGAACCTATGCTCAGGCAAAGGTGTGGAGGGCAGTGTTGCATGAAACATCACATGCAGGTTGGTGATTGGCTGGGGAATCCAACCCATGCAGGACACAGCAGAGTTAAATTCAGAGTCAAAGTTCTTCATTTCAAATACATCTGAGGGAACCATAGGGACAGGAACAACTGACAGAAGCAGAAGGGACCTAGGAGGCTTGTTTCTGGAGGACTTGTGTATGCCCACATGGCAAGACAGTTTGGATTCATGTCTCTCAGACAGACTTCTCCTCCTTCTAGCTGAAGAAGCAAAGGTCTTACCTGGAGGAAAGTCACTTTGAAGGATAGGAACCACTTCCTTAGCCCTAGCCAGGTAAGTGATGTCTTGTGGTTTCTCTTCCGAATCAGTCACCTCGAGGGTTCAAGACAAAACACAAGTTTTGAGCAGGAACAGAAGATACACCCGGCCATGTGGTGGATATGAAAGACCCAAAGGTACGGAAGGAGGAATCTTGGTCATGATTTTGGCAAGGCAGATGTTAGCACAATACGATCCCCATTTAAGCACCTGACCGGTGGACCAGTCAACAATCAGCGAATGTCGTCGCAACCATGGGAGACCTAGAAGAAACGAGTTTTCAGACTTAGGTAGCACGTAGAAAGAATTTTTTTCTGAATTCTGAGTTCCAATCTGCAGGGTGACCTGCAGCATGAAATAGCAAATAGGAGTTATGCTTCAATAGAGGCAATAGAGGACCAGATCTAGATGAATGAAGTTGCCCGCAGAGCCAGAATCCAGATGGGTAGCCGCGGAGAGGGTCTTCTCATGCCAGGACAGGGTAAATATGATCACAAGTTTTAGAGCGCAATCTCTCTTACCTAGGGTCACCTCTCTGACCAACCCTAGAAGCAGGGGTTCTCCGTGCTTCACTAAGCACTGACAAATATTATGGCCTTTGCCACCAAAGTACATGTGTGTAGCCCAGCTGCGCTTGGAGTCACATTTCCCAGGAGGATGCACCAAAGGTAAACCCACACGTACCTGATATTCATTCACAGCTTCACCAATCCCTGGAGCCACCAGAGGGAGCCCTTTTAGAGTATATATAAGGATGGTGAAGCCACAGCAGTTAGATCAGATTAGCTGGGAGAGTGAGACAGTCTAGTCACCTCAGAAAGATGTGAAGCTGTTAGTCCCCTTGGAGTGTGGAGAGTCAGCTCCTAGAAGTGTGCACAGATCAGTAGATGGAAGGTCCTGATAGCTGCTTCAGACAGAGCTCAGAAAGAAGGAAGGAAAGAGGACAGCAGTGATTGAGAGAACCAGAAGACTGCAGCTCTGAGCTTAGTTCAATGTATGGAGGCTAGTAAGAGTGGAGAAAGATAGCCACTTCAGCCTGGTCAGAACTGAGTCAACTGAGTGTAGTTTCAGTGAGCAAGCATGCCGACACTTTGAGAGCGGTGAAGAGAGGGAAGAATCAGCTATCTGTTATGTTTCGGTAGCTGAGGAGTGCAGGTAAAAAAGGCAATACACCAGAGCAGTTGGAATCTATGAGATTGCAGTACCCTGACTAACCACCACAACTAGAGGCAGCCGTGGAGCGTTCCTACGTTGGTCCTAGACGCCTCGTCACAGCCTGAGAAACTAACTACACCTAAAGATAGAAAGAGGAAAGCTATCTGCCCCGGAGCAGATCCCCAAAGAACATAGAAAGCCCCCAAACATGTAATGGCGGTCAGACAAGAAGAAATACTGACACAGACAGAAAATAGTATGAGCAAACGTTGGGGCCCAAACTACCTAAATAGAAAAGGATAGGAAGGGCACTTACTGCAATCCCAAAAAACCCTGAAAAGCACCAACTCTACTAATTTCAAAACACCTGAGATCACACGACCTCTACCACCTAAATTAGTTCTCTGGTGTAACAAAATCAAAACAGCAGCCACTGAAAAAACTGGAAAAAGCAAATGTACAAACATCAGTGGCTGAACTAAACTGAGAGGGCAAAAGCCCCCGGAGGGGACCCAGAAGGCCCCCACAGAAGTGCAGGACAAAATGCAAAAATCAAGCACAAAAACAAAAAGAAGAAAATGTCTTATCTGTTAGCAGGAGATGCAGACACGACACAGCAGGCTACAAAGGAAACAGGAATCAAGGATTGAGACCAGAACAATTGATCACCGGCAACCCTGATGGGAAGGCGACTCCCTTATATAAGACCAGTCAGTAACACCTGATTCCCAATCCTCACAATCTTCACTGGACAGTCCAGTACCGCTTGTAACCACCAGAGGGAGCCTCAGCTCAGAACTTATTTCAAGTCCATTCACAACAGCTATCTACTGCTAGTGTGCTTATGTTAAGGGTCGGAGTAGGACGAAAGGCGAGTGGAAGAGAAGAAGAGAGTAACGGAGGTTGAAACAGCATTGATAGCTTACCTCTACTCTGAACAACCGGACACCGGGTCCGAGCTTGCTAGCATCTACATGACTAGTAGGAGATACCGGAGACCCTGTTGGACTACAGGTCACAGGGACCCAGGAGTGCTGATACGTAACCGGGGTCAGGAAGACGGGGGTCTAGCAGGACGCTGCATACAGAGACACTGTTCTATCCAAGAGAAGGCTCCACCACAAAGTCAGCCGGGCGTATAAGTGAAGACAGAGTTAGACTTCGTTTCATACAGGTCAGAAACTCACACTACAGGAGTAAGGAGGCCCTACACCTACTCAGTGGGAATACTGGACGTGCATCCTCCACCCTGCCAGCATCCCGGGACGTGCCTGCAACTATACCATCAGTAAAGGTACAGAAAGAGACTTTTGTGTGTGTGTCTGCATTATTGCTCCTGCGGCTGAAAGCCCCTTCTCCGTCCTGCACCCCTACATCGCCATCTACCCTGAGGGACCCAGTCTTGCCTGTGGAAGACTTAACACCTTGCTGCCCAGTAACAACCCCTCAGCGGAGCTACACAGCAGCGCCGGTCACACTGACCAGGTACCACAGGTGGCGTCAAGAACATCTTACAAACACCTTTTAATCCCCTGTAAATACCCCCCCTTTTGGGTGAGCGCCCAGGGCCACGGACCGAGCTGTGCTACCCGTGACATCCCCCATTGAAGTGAACGGGCTCGGTGCCGAGTACCCTACAGGCCCTGGCGGGCGACTCACATGCATACATTCTGATGATACCTTAGCTGTTGCTCTTGTACAGAGTTTGACTCGCTCTAACTGCATCTTTATAGCAGGAGGTGGAGCTTGTAGCAGCAAAGGGTGCGGAGAGTTTGAACCCGACCTGGGAGGTTCCCCGAAAAGAGAAGACACTTGACCTGTTCCAGAGTTTGCTTATGGAAACAGACATGAATTCTAGCAGTGAGGTGAATAAGAGCATCCAGGAAGTATGTTAGATCTCTGCTTGCCAATTCATCCTTAATTCAACTGGACTGACCCTGCCGAAAGGTTGCCACCAGGGCCTCTTCATTCAAGGCCAACTCTACCTCCAGGGTGTGGAAGCATAAGACACACTGAGCCATGGTATCTATACCCTGTCTTAGAGTCAGCAGGGACTAAGCGAAAGACAAGGTGGGGCCAGGTTCCTCAAATACTGTCCAGAACATCTCCAAGAATTGCACAGCGTTGAGAGTCCTCCATGCTCCCAAATGGAGTTTGACGAAGCCAGGGCTTGTCCAGACAGCAGAGAGACCATGAACACAATCTTGGTCTGGTTCGAAGAAAAAAGATGAGCATGGAGAGTGAATTGGATCTGACACTGGTTTATGAAACCATGGCTCTCCTTGGGATCTCCATCAAAACGGGACAGAAGTGGAAGCTGAAGAATTGCTGCTACACCAGACACTAGAACTCCAGATGGCTCCCCTGGAAAGTATGTAGAAGCTGAGGAAGGAGGGCATGTCGTGGCTGAGGTGCGGGCCAGGGTGGAAATAAAGGTGGACAAATCCAGGAGCTGCCAGAAAACCACGGATCTTCAGGCCTTTCCCCATATTAGAAAGCAAAAAAGTGTAGGTATACTTAAATATCTGTTTGCTGACACAACTAGGAGGGGCTTAGGGCCCCGTCTCACATAGAGAGATCTCAGCAGCGATCTCGCTATGTCTGACATGTACCAGCGATCAGGCCCCTGCTGTGAATCGCTGGTCGTGTCAGAAATGCCTGGACATTTTTTTGATTGCTGGTCTCCCGCTGGCCAGCACGCATCACTGCGTGTGACAGGCAGGAGACCAGCGATCTACTGGTAACCAAGGTACACATCGGGTTTCTAGGCGCGGGGCTGTGCCTGGAAACCCGACGTGCACGTTGGATACCAGCGCGCTGCTGCAGGGGAGCTGGTAACTAAGGTACACATCGGGTTTCCAGGCACCGCGCAGTGCCTGGAAACCCGACGTGTACCTTGGTTACCAGCTCCCTGCATCAGCGTGCTGGTATCCAACGTACACTGCGGGTAACTAGGCGACGTTACCCGCAGTGTCGCTGTCCTGATCGCTGCCTGAGCTGCCTGTTTGGCAGCTCAGCAGAGATCATGTAGCGACACACCAGCGATCCTGATCGTTGTCGGGATCGCTGGTGTGTCGCTATGTGAGACGGGGCCCTTAGGAGAGCTTACTGAATACATTTATTCACTGAAATTAATAATATAACAAAATCATCGCAGGAGGCCCTACAAATTGCATCTTTAACTTATCGTCTATGTAAGGAATCTGTAGTTCTGTATCCAAAAACATAGCTCAGATGAGAAAAAAAGAATTATCAAGGCTATAGAATATTTTTTAAGGATATACTGTCACTTTAAAATAATAGCACACTTGTAAAGTTATACTTAATAACATACTACATCATAAATTATTCACGTTATCCATATTATCATGAAATAATCTACGGTAATTATAATACTTAAAGAGGTGACCTGGACCCAAGAATAATATTTTGCATTCCCCATAGTGAGCCCAGCAACCCACCTGTAACTTTTATTTTACATTTTGAGCTACCCTTCACATCCTGCGTCCAACCCTGCATTGTGTTACTGTTTATGTTCTTGGGATATCCAGACTACATTTACCATGATTCACTGCACAACACATATCCATAATTACTAGTATATGATGCACCTGCGCCCACTCCAAAAAATGCTTCTCAAGCTGCAGGTAGATAACGCACCCGTTTCTGGTGTTCCACAATATAGTAAATCACTAAAAAATATGTACATCCACCATTCAATGGAAGATGGCCCTGCGGGGCTAAATTACTGCTCAAGTAGCCACTTATGTGAATGAGCAACCAATATAAAAAAAAATCTATATAAAAAGTGAATAGGGAAAGTATGGTCATGGTCATTCACTTGATTGACCACTGATAGCAGCAAATCCAATATATTACATTTATAGTCTCTGCAGAGACCCCTCACATTTGTTATGCAGGAAACCAACCATTCTATAAAAGGTTATCAATTAAATAATAAGTGTACTGCCGAAAAAAACCTTAGCCTGTTTGGTACATGTATATAAAAAGGGAAAGTAAGTGTTACAGTAAAGCTGCGCTGTGGTATTCAGGGTGTCCCAGAGACAGAACGGAAGCTGGATTCAGCAGATGTCATGTGATGTCACACTCTCTCCAAGGTACGGATGCCTGAGGGGGCCGTACTGATACCTTACGCGTTTCAGAAAGACTCAATTTCTTTCATCAGAGGGTAAGTCTTTCCGAAACGCATAAGGAATCCAGCTTCAGGTTTGTCTCCATTTATACAAACAAAAACCCTAGTTGCATATCAAGCCAAGGGGTGAACAAATCCACCCGTGGTAGTCCACTAGAACAAGAAAAAATACCTACTCCAAAGAATACTTAGAATCAGGAGAAACAAAGGAGCACATAGGTTTATGAAAATATCAAATCATTTTATTAACAGCACAAATATACATATGGTCAAGTATTATAGGACATACAAAGGCAGGCAGATGGCGCTGCAACAAAGCATATGCGGCAGTGACAATGTTTATGGTATGTGGCTACTTTGTAATCCAAATGAGCAAACCTGGTCAGTGTACAATACACATACCAACAAATTAAGGTAACCACTATGCCATGAATCTCAAACAAGTGTCATGAGACATCAGTGTAACGTAAAGTGCTAATGCTGATAAAAAAATATGACACATAATGCTCAAAGAATTATTGCACATGCCCGATATATGATGTCACAGCCAGGATCCAATTGCTGCACACAAAAAGAGGATTAAGCAGTGTGCAGGGGGAAGGTAAATGAACACCTGAGGATGGCAATAATGTGATATAAGTCACGAGTAGCGCATGGAGTGCAAGTAGGTGCTTACCCCAACACAGGCCACCTCATGAGATCCCCTGAACACATGCTTAATAACTGAGGTAATACCACACCAAGATAAACACATCAGAACATCAAATCATATAGCCTGGTGAAAAGTCATAAGGTGACTGCAGCATGTAAGCGTCTTACCAGGAGCTGATGAGAATAGCTCCCGCCTGCACGGCAGTCCAGTCCCGAAGTACGTTTCGCGGGTGCAGCCACGCTTTCTCAAGGGACGGTTGTCTCCATTTATAGCCTGGTTGGTTTCTAGCATAACAAATGAGAGGGGTCTTTGCAGAGACTCTGAATTGAATGTTGTGAATGTAATATATTGAGTTTGCTGTTATTGGTGGTCAAACAAGTGAACGATCACAACCATACTTACCATATTCGCTTTTTTACATACGTTTTTATTGATTGCTTGTTCACATAAGAGGCTAGAAGTAATGAGAAGTAATTTAGCCCCGCATATCCATTACTCCCACCCTCACAGCCCACCCACTGCATCTAGATGGCTGCTGATTTCTGGCCTGCCCACTGCATGGTCCTCAGTTCCCTTTCTCCTCCTCCGCAGACCCTCTTTCCTCTTCTACCTGACTTCTCTGCCACCAGCTCCTCATCCAGCTGACGCTTTGTCTTCAGCTCCACTCCTTGGCTTAGTTCTTTGCTGCCTGTCTCCCTCCGTAACCACTGCAGCAGTTTGTGAATCTGTGCTGTGGACAATAATGTATAATAATATTGTAATATTTATGATTCTTATTTTCATATGTTATTGCCCTTTTTTTCACTTCAGCGCTGTGAAGAACATGCAGTGGATGGCAGGGGGAACATTCACAGGAGAAGCTTTAGATTTTGCCAAGAAAACTTTGCAAGAATCCATACTCACCCATAAAGTCGCAATAGTATTAACAGATGGTAGATTTGACTCTCGAGATAGTAAATCCTTATCTTCGCTTTGTACAGTGCCAAATATGAATGTAAGTAACCTGGTTGTGTAGACAATATTAGAAATATCATGAAAGGGACAATCACAATGGTGATCTGTGTGAGAAAAAAAAAACTTTACTAATGAATGTGATTCTGATTAGAATATGGCATTTACCAAGAAAGAAAATATTACTAGGCGGAAAAAATTGAGACTACTCACCTCGTCTGCCTGTTTTGTTAAATTGTATCCGTCTTCTCATAAACATGTTTCGTCTCATGTAACTGTAATGGTAACATTTAATGAAAAGTCACTAGAGGAAGCTGGTATTTATCGAGAAAAGCAGTTAAAGGAGTTGCCCACTACTTGGACACCCCCTTTTTATCACTCATGCTTGGCCCCATGAAAATAGAATAAAGCTTGTACTCACCTACCGTGCCGGCGCCGCTCCAGCGGTATCCTCACTCGCGTTCCTGGGGCTCATGTGATATTGTTATGTCACGTGAGCCCTGTGCCCAATCAGCGCTGGCGTCACTGACATATAAGTAATCAACAGGAAGTGATCGAGCAGCCACAGCTCTCTTTCCCTTGATATTATTTCCCTTATATTGGATATTAAGCTAAAATGCTTTGATTGATACTGATTCTATCACATTACCCCTTACAACCTTCCTGTGCCTTGTTGCTGTGCAGTATTGTACCCACATTCTGTATGAAGTGACGTGTACCAAGGTTATTTGTTCACAGGTGGTAGGCATTGGTGTAGGAGACCTATTTAAGCCAACACCACACATGAAGGCCTTACAAGAGATCACCTGCCAGGGGACCAGGGCTCTGGGACTGCAGGTGTTGATTACAGAGTATGAAGATCTGCTTGATGAGACCACCCTGCATAACATTACAAGATATACTTGTAAAGGTTGTAAAGGATTCCAACATGTTATCTTGGCCTTATATAGTGCTCTTGTAAAATGTGTATCCTCTTTATAATGTTTCTGCTTTTTTCCAGATTCCAAATGTCCAGAGTTTATATGTCAAGGTAATCGTCCCCATAGCTTAAAAAATATGGACCTACATATGTAGAATGCACTGTGGTTGTCTGATGACATGGTAAACAGCACTTTTTATAACTGCCATGTTTCAGTTGTATTTTATGATATGTATATGGACTATTATGCTTAGATTAACAGTGGGTGTCCCTACCCCACCTTACAGCTGTATATGGGTCTGTGAGGCTGTATCTTCAGGCTGGGAGACCCAGTCAGTGCAGCAAATGAGATCTGTATATGGAGCATGACATACGCCGGTATTTCAGGCAGTTTTTGAAATAATCGAGTCAGTCACAGCTCAAATTTTGTGTGCAGCTCCATGCACTCATCCACATTACGAACAGGTGCAAGAATTATCTGTCATTGCAAGCACTTTTCTCGTCCGTAAAACAGACCAGAATAATGCATGCTGCAAGTTTTTCTACATGGACCTAAGGTCTACCTGCATTAGCACATAGGGTAACATTAGTCATTGTGCAATCCATGTGCAGTCCGTTGTACACTCTGATACCATCTGAACCCGACCTTAGTTTAAAGAGGTTGTCCACTAGTTTAACATTGATGGCCTACCCTTAGGATACGTCTTCAATGTCTGATCATCTGGGGTGCGACACCTATCAACCCCACTGATCAGCTGTTCTCAGTACCAGGCTGAAGGACTTAGCAGACCGGGCAGCTCGGTAACTGACAGTGGCCGCGGCCTGGTACTACTCATTCTTCCCTCTTGATTTGAATAGCTGAGAGGAGTAAGCTGTTTGTCGTGCACACGGTGATGATGATAGGTGTTGATGGAAATGGGTGATCCTCAATATACAGCAGAGGAAGAAACAACGGCACTCTCATGAATTCTTGAATTCAACAAAGAACTGTTTTTTATTCATGTAATACAATTCATATAGTGGGCACAAAGATGTGAAGATTATTGCAACAAACCTGAACATTTCTACCCTTTCCGGCTCTTTTTCATATAGTCGCTGTGCCAGAATGTGGAGGAGGGTAGGATGAATGCACGCTGTGCATGGCTAACACACACCTTTAACCACACTCAGCATAAGTTAATCTTACCCTCCTCCACATTTTGGCGCATCGACTATACGCCGGGGGCGAAGCATCTTGCATGGCTGCTTTTTACTAGTGATGGGCAGTTTGACTCTTTTTGGTGATCTGGCTCACTCGGCTCCTCCGCTCACCACTTTTTGGCTCAAAAAATGGCTCTTCTTGCAAATAGTACTACTTTTTTCACTATTATCATTCCAGTGCCTTGACTGTAAAGCGAGTGCCTCATTATACACCTGTATAGGCATCTAGTGAAGCAGTACAGACTGCTTTATAGCATTGTTATCTCCTCAGATTGTAAGCTCCTGTGCACAGGGCGCTCACTCCTCGTTGTATTGCTGACCTGTGTTACTTTCTAATATCTGATATTGTTTGTACATGTCTTTTCTGAATTAGTAAGGGCTGTGATATGTGCTGTATAAGATTATAATTCTTAGGCCGGGGTCACACATGTGAGAAACTCGCAGGAGTCTCTCGCATGAACACCCGGCATTGCCGCCAGCAGTAGAATCAGAGCGTCCGGCTACACGTATTTCTATGCAGTCGCACACTCCGGTCCCGACTGCCAGCGGCAGTGCCGGGTGTTGATGCGAGAGACTCGTGCGAGTTTCTCGCATCACACACGCAAGTGTGACACCAGCCCAACAGTCACTATATTTTTCCTTGACAAGAGATAGGAGGAAACATGGGCAACTATTGTTACTGGGGCTCATTTGAAGCCACTGTTAAAGTTTACTTTGTTTTTTCATTAAAGGGGTTGCCCACTACTTTAATTTAACCCTCAAATGTATCCCCCCGGGTTCCCTAATGAATTTTGTAAATACCTCATGTTGCCCACAGCCTAGCAGCCAGCGCGGAAGAAGGAAGAGGGACCCCCGGCTGCTGCCAGCAGTTGACGGTATGTCAGCGGAAGCAAGAGCCGGCTGCAGCCGGGGGTCACGTGCTACCTGTGAGCGGCCAGAGATAGCGCCGCTCACAGGCAGTATAGGCAACATGAGGTATTTACAAAATTCATACATTGGGGGGGTTAATTTAACGTAGTGGACAACCCCTTTAACCTATTGGACAGTAATTTATATTACTTGATTATCATATAGCATAAAGGTTATATGTAGAACGATTTCTCTTTAGTCAAATCAACCATTTATTACTCTATTTCCTTTGTTTGTATATGTTATGTGTTTTTGTAATCTGAAAAATGTTAATAAAAACATTCTTTGGAAAAACACCTGAGAAAGGTTGAAACGTCCAGATTTGTCACAATAATCTTCATGTCTTTGTGCCCACTACAGTGTATGAACTGTGGCTCAGTGGTTAGCACTGCAGCCTTGCAGCGCTGGAGTCCTGGGTTCAAATCCCACCAAGGACAACGTCTGTAAGGAGTTTGTATGTTCTCCCTGTGGTTGCGTGGGTTTCCTCTGGGTACTCTGGTTTCCTCCCACACTCCAAAAACATACTGATAGGGAATCTAGATTGTGAGCCCCATCGGGGACAGCGACAATAATGTGAGCAAACTGTAAAGTGCTGCGGAATATGTTAGCGCTATATAAAAAAAAATAAATCATCATCAACTGTATTGCACGAATAAAAAGCCACTTTATTGTTGACTTCAAGAATCCATAAGAGTGCGGTTGTTTCTTCCTCTGCTATCCCTAAGTATAGGTCATCACTGTTAAAGTAGTGGGCAACCTCTTTAAGATTGCTTTTGATTTTTTTGCAGTTGAGTTTGATGAACCCACTGACATCGTATTCTTGATGGACGGCTCTAGCAGTGTTGGCTACAACAACTTTGAAAAAGTAAAAGAATTTGTAAAGATCACAACTTCTAAGATCCTCTCTGAAGACATGAACCTCAACAGAATGCTACGACTGGCTGTGATTCAGTACAGCAACACTGGGACACAAAAGCTTGAAGTACCTTTAACTGACAACTTAGAGGATGCAATGTCCAATTTGTTTAAAGTTACATATATAGATGAGTCCACAGACCTACCAGATGCTTTAGGCCGGCGTCACACTGGCGATGAAAACGGACGATTGCAATGCGATGAAAAATCGCATTGCAGTCGTCCCTATGTTAATCTATGCATCTGCTCTCAGTAGCCGTTTTTTTGTCGGCCGTTTTCAACGTCCGTGTACAATCGCAGCATGCTGCGATTGTCACCGATTGTGGGTCGACAATCGCCAATGCAAGCCTATGGGAGCGATGAAAAATCGGATTACAAACGGACGCACTGTGTGACTTGCGAGGAAATCGCATCAGTGTCCTTTAGAAAAGCCGGCAATTCATCCCTGCCTATACTGTAAAAGCACACTGACAGCTCTAATAAAGAATCGAATCAATACATATCCACACATAGAATCCACATATATATATATATATACATGTCATTGTGACATGTATATATATATATATGTGTTCTATGTGTATATATTTTTTTTTTCTTTTCTCATTTAAATAATATTATTTTGGATGCATTATTTGTAATTTTTGCAAGCCTGCGAGAAAATCTCGCAAGTCGGATCAAAATCGGATGTTACAAGGTACACACACATGCGATTAAATCTGATCTTTGAAGGAAAATCGGATGCCAGACGGATGTGTGATGTTTTTATTTTGATCCGATTGTCGACCGTTTAAAACGGACCGTTTTTTTGTGGTTGTGTGTGACTCCAGCCTTAAAGTATCTGCGGAAGTATTTCAGTAGCAGTGGGAGACCCAATGTAAAGAGAAAAGTTATAATATTTTCTGATGGTAAATCTTCAGGGATTGCCCAAAACCAGATTGCGGCACAGGCAGCAGCAACCTTAAATCCAAGGACTGAACTGTTTGCAGTCACTGTCGGCACCTTTTATGAAATTGGTATTTGCCAGTTAGTGAGTGGAAAGGTAAATAACTTCAATTTTAATCCAATTGAGAATAAAGTTTTCCGTGTCTCCGAATATAACAATCTACCAAGAAGAGGCACCTTACAAAGCTTTCTAAAGAAAATCACATGAGCTTTAACATATCTTGAATATAGAAATGTTTTGTCCTTTTTGAAAGTAGTATTTTATATAATGATCCCATTTTAGCACAATATTCAAGCATGCACTCCTCCAAAGGCCGAATTTAGACATCCATAAAACACGGTCGGAGTATGGCTTGTGTTACACAAACAGGCCACAGGTGTATCCAGAGCCCAACAACCTCATACAGTACATGGGGGGAATAAGTATTTGATACACTGTCAAGTTTGCAAGTTTTCCTACATACAAAGAATAGAGAGGTCTGCAATTTTTATCATAGGTGCACTTCAACTGTAAGAGACAGAATCTTACAAAAAATCCAGAAAATCACATTGTATGATTTGTACATAATTAATTTGCATTTTATTGCATAAAATAAGTATTTGATACAATAGAAACACAGAACTTAATATTTGGTCCAGAACCCTTTGTTTGCAATTACAGAGATCAGACGTTTCCTGTAGTTCTTGACCAAGTTTGCACACACTGCCGCAGGGATTTTGGCCCACTCCTCCCTACAGATCTTCTCCAGATCTTTTAGGTTTCGGGGCTGTCGCTGAATAACATTGAGTTTCAGCTCCCTCCAAAGATTTCCTATTAGGTTCAGGTCTGGAGACTGGCTAGGCTACTCCAGGACCCTTGAAATGCTTCTTACGGAAGCATTAACCCCGCAATAGCCACAACAGCTGCAGCAGAGGGAAGCTGCTGATATAGGGATCGTCAAAACCGGAGGTGGGGGACTAAGGTGTACACGGGTGCCTGCTCCACAAACATTAGAGGGGCTCTACATAAACATAGAGGACAGGGTCACGATACTCCTGGAGGAGCTCTGTGAAGCCCAGACACATCCAAAGGAGGGGGAGTGTAGTTCTTGAGAGACGCCAGAGTGACAGACACGCTCACACCTTTTAACCCCCCCAAAGAGATCTTCACGCCACGTAGAGGTCTGCCAGCTCTGAAGAGAGAGTGGCCTGGGGTCGTAAAGTAGGCGCCAGCCCACTGGACCTTACATTGTTTCAAAGTTAAATATACACTTCTACTCAAACAAGCAATTCCAATACAATCGGCAATACAAGATTTTGTGTAATCCATATTTCCGTCAGAGTGAAGTAAAGGAAAGGAAAAAAAAAGAGAGGAAAAAAAAGTGCCCTAGGATTGCTATAATAGTCTTTGCTGCCACTTAGTGGCAATTTTTGGAATCACAGTGAATCTGAGACGTCTTGGCATTCAAATATTAGTAAGGGACATTAGTGGCGTCTGGTGATCATTATTATATTCATTTCCGGCTCCCTTCTACCAGGCAGCTTTCATACCCTGTTTCAAGGCTGCTCCCACATATGAATATGCTATTCTAACTAACCATATTGCCAGCTTTGGGAATTATAACCTCAAATCTGCTCTATCTTTTACCCTACAGATAATAGCAAACATGGGGAAATCTACAGTAAAAGCACAGAAAAGTGCACACAAAATGACAAAATCTATTACACAAGCAGATGTAGATAACTTCCTGAAAAAAACAGGCTACTTTTCCTATTCCTAACAAATCCCTCAGACACTCAGATATGGCATTAACTGAAGACTCTGACTCTGAGCCTGAAAGTGATTCTGATATGGGTGGTTCAACTAAAGATGCATTGGTCACTCCCTCGTTTATAAAACGTATATTATCCAAAGCTTTGGAGCTGATAGGGAAAGAACTTGCAGAGATAAAACACGATTTAAATCTCCAGGGTCACAGACTTGAGACACTTGAAACTTCACAGAATACTATGACTCAGCGGTCCAATGCCCTTCTGGACTGTTTAACTGCGCATGAAAACCAACTACACGCAGTCCATACCACACTGGAAGATCATGAAAACCGTGAACGTCGTAACAATATAAGAATTAAAGGACTACCTGAAGAGGTGGCACTTGAGCCTTTAAATAAAGCAACACAAGAGATTTACAGAAGCCTACTTATAGAGTCAGACCCTCAAGAGATTGAATTAGTAAGGGTTCACAGAGCCCTCAGTCCCAAGCCTACCCAAGGGGAGCAACCACGTGATGTGATCTGTCGTTTTCTTGATTACCACATAAAGGATCTAGTGCTCCGTAGAGCCCGAGAGTCACAGGAGATTTTAAACGAAGACTCACAAATCAAACTTTTTCAAGACTTAGCTGCCACCACCCTTAGGAAACGGAGAATTCTGAAACCATTCACTGAGGCCATCCTGAAAAAAGGACTCTGCTTCCGTTGGCTCTTCCCTTTTGGTGTCCATATAACAGCGGTGGATAAAAGTCTGCAGGTTAGAACCTCACTGGACATTAAATCGGCTTGTAAGACATTGGAGATAACGCTGGATACTTATCCAGACCTGGAGTCCTACCATTCTGTATCTTTGTTGCATCCTCTACCTGACGTGCCCGCATGGCAGCTAGCTTTGACCCCAAAGTCACAGAGACAGAAGAGAAAGCTGGCAAAAACAAAAACACCACCTCCTAAAGATCCAGATGATGCAACCTGAAGTCTGAGTGACGCCATATATCCAAGTTGATCACACACCTAAACATAGATGGTGATGTGTGATATCAGTTAAAGTCACACCATTTGGGAAGAGCTGTGTGTTTCTCTTTAAATGAACAATACTTGTTTTATGCAGTTGGATTATCTCAGGAATGTCTTGTTTTTGAGTTGCCTGTTGGCCCATGCTGGGCAACACTTCAAAATAGAGCACTTTGAATTTAGAAGTTTAACCCCTTAGTGACAGAGCCATTTTGCAGCTTAATGACCGGGCCAATTTTTACAATTCTGACCACTGTCACTTTATGATGTTATAACTCTAGAACGCTTTAACGAATCCCGCTGATTCTGAGAATGTTTTTTCATGACATATTGTACTTCACGTTGGTGGTAAAAAAAATTTTATATGACTTGCGTTTATTTATGAAAAAAATGGAAATATGGTGAAAATTTAGAAAATTTCGCAATTTTCAAACTTTAAATTTTATGCCCTTAAATCAGAGAGATATGTCACACAAATTTCTTAATAAATAACATTTCCCACATGTCTACTTTACATCAGCTCAATTTTGGGAACAAAATTTTTTTTGTTACAAAGTTATAAGGGTTAAAAGTTGACCAGCGATTTCTCATTTTTACAACACCATTTTTTTTTAAGGGACCACATCACATTTGAAGTCACTTTGAGGGGTCCATATGATAGAAAATACCCAAAAGTGACACCATTCTAAAAACTGCACCCCTCAAGGTGCTCAAAACCACATTCAAGAAGTTTATTAACCCTTTACATGCTTCACAGGAACTGAAGCAATGAGGAAGGAAAAAATTAACATTTAACTTTTTTGCAAAAACTTTACTTCAGAACCAATTTTTTTTATTTTCACAAGTGTTAAAAGAAAAAATAAACCACAAAATTTGTTGTGCAATTTCTCCTGAATACAACGATACCCCATATGTGGGGGTAAACCACTTTTTGGGCGCACGGCAGAGGTCGCAAGGGAAGAAACGGCGTTTGACTTTTTCAACGCAGAATTGGCTGGACGCCATGTCGTGTTTAGAGAGCCACTGATGTGCCTAAACAGTGGAAACCCCCAACAAGTGACCCTATTTTGGAAACTAGACCCCTTAAGGAACTTATCTAGATGTGTGGTGAGCACTTTGAACCTCCAAGTGCTTCACAGAAGTTTTTAACGTAGAGCCGTGAAAATAAAAAATCTTTTTTTTCCTCAAAAAAGATTTTTTAGCCCGCTATTTTTTTATTTTCCCAAGGGTAACAAGAGAAATTGGACCCCAAAAGTTGTGCAATTTTTCCTGAGTACGCTGATATCCCATATGTTGGGGTAAACCACTGTTTGGGCGCACTGCAGGGCTCGGAAGGGAGGGAGCGCCATTTGACTTTTTGAACGCCACTTCGTATTTGGAGACCCCCGATGTGCCTAAATAGTGGAAACCCCTCAATTCTAGCTCCAACCCTTACCCCAACACACCCCTAACCCTAATCCCAACCCAATAGTCAGTCGATTATTGCAGCAAAATGTCATGAACATTGATGGCATCCGATTTTCCATCGCTGATGCGATTTAGTCGCATGTGAGCGTACGTTTCACATCCGATTGACATCCGACTTGCGATTTTTTTGTGGCATCATACCAAATGGACATTTAACGTTTTTGAGGCCTGCAACAAATTTAAATAATCAGTCAGACCCATATTTAAGCTTCCTCCAACTGTTGTGACCCTCCCAACTTTGCAGTGGAGTAATTTGCTTATTTGTGGTTCCTGCTTTTTTGCTGCTTTGTCCCAATCATGAGCGACAGACTGATCTTTAATAGAACTGAGCGTCTGCTGTACAATTGGGTGCTATCCAGACGTTTTGGTGAGCCATACCCTGTAGTTGCAGCTCCCAGAATCCGGCGAAGAATGTGGGTGCATCCACTTTTGAGGCGAAGGATCAGTAAAGGCCATTTTCAGCGCCTGTATTCGACGCTGCGTAGCCATCCAGACAAGTTTTTTGACTATTGTCGCATGAGCGTTCAAACTTTTGATAATTTGCTGGAGATTGTGCGCCCTGGGATCTTTCAGAACACCAGGATGCGTCCAGCTATTTCTGCTGAGGAACGCCTTCTCCTAACATTACGGTATGTGTGTTTACGATATGTTGATGATGTTTTCCACAACATACCTAATTTTTCAGTGTTGTAACTTAGTTAATGTTAACATATTGTAATGCATGTTGTTACCATACTTACCCATCTTCCCTATTTGCTTGTGTGTAGCCCTCATAATGCATTGTATGTCATAGCATTTAGTGAATGCGTGCTTACAGAAATCTTCTCAGTTAAAATGTGGGTAATGCAGTGCTTGTTGTTTTGTTTGCTGATGTGTAAATGTATTTTGTTGTTGTGTATTGCAGGTTCCTTTCCACTGGGATGTCATACGCTGCTATGCACTTAGAGTTTTTAATCGGCAAATCCACCATTTCAGGAGTTGTCAGCTCTACTTGTGTAGAAATTTGGTCAAGACTACATGAAGAGGTCATGCCTAAGCCTAAAATGGCAGATTGGTTGAGGATTGCACGTGGATTTCAAGAAACATGCAATTTTCCACACTGCATTGGAGCCCTGGACGGGAAGCACATTCGTGTGCATAAGCTGCCGAACTCTGGCTCCCAATTCTACAATTATAAACAATTTTTTTCAGTTGTGTTGTTGGCCTTGGTTGACAGTAACTTCCACTTTATAATTGGAGACATTGGGGCCTATGGAAGGACTGGAGACTCCAG